>LPNX011086614.1:0-31455 GCA_001517045.1 Pseudotsuga menziesii | reverse complement strand
ATTTTTCTATTTTTTTAATTTATATACAGATATTACTTAAACATTTGCATTTTGTTTTTTTTTTTTTTAATGTTATTTACAAATATTATTTAAATATATATATATATTTTTAATGTTATATACAAATGTTACTCGGAGATCGGGAAGCTCGAGAAGCTAATATTACAAATGTTTATTGGTATACTCTAATATATATTGGATCCAAAATTATTTACGGTTTGTAATGTATAGTGGATAACAATGTAATGAGTTTTATTAAATAAATAATGCAATGTGTACGATTTCTGATTTGCTAAATTGGGATCGAAGATCGGGAAACAAACATTCAGTCGAAAAATAAGTCTCTGTCTCATATTTCTTTTATCTTATTTCCTGATTTCTAAAAGCGGATGTCCAGAATAATGATATAATTGAGAATAATAGAGCTTAAATCTGTGAGATAATTAAATGGTATAATAATAACAATTATGCATATAAACTACATAACATGCTTCTATAGATTTAAAAAAATGTTTTCTTACCTAAGTTTTTATATATTTAAATCTATAGAAGCATATTATGTATTTTATATCACTACTATTTAATAAACAAATAAAGAAATAGCATGAGTAATATAAATAAATATGAATAATGTTAATGTTGTGAATGTGTTTTTTAAATAATAATAAATAACATTATGAATATGTTTTTTTAAATAAATATATAATGAATATTTATATACTTATTTTTAAATTTGGTTATTTAAAAGAAAATTTCATTATTTAAAAAAAACTAACATATGAAAAAATAAATAAATATATATTCATTATGTAAAAAAACCAAATTTTTTGAATAATAACTTGAAAAACATCTAAATCACCTTTAAAACTAAGCTACTATTCAAACCACTAATATCACAATATGGTTCCCATGATGTCACCCATCAATTGGCTATTGCAAATCCTGAACATTATAAAAAGGATTTTATAATAACCAAAAGTGGTAAGCATTATCATTTTTTTTCCACTCCAGTTGTTTGTGAGGTGCCATAATCCCTTGCCATAGCAGAAAGGAAAGTAAGCATAGAGTTGTTGAGAGTTTTTACAGTGGTACCAACCATACCTACTCTGAATCGCCGCATGTTCCTCTCCAATCTCAATTTGATCTGGGTTCCCATCAACAAGGTACAAAGGCTTCTATTTTATAAAACAAGATGCCAAGAGAATGAATTTCCTGCATTGGTAGAGATGCTTAAAATGAGCTTGTCATCAGTTCTCGTGGATTTCTATCCCTTGGGGGGTCTGTTGGAAATTAAAGGAAAAGAACAATCTGGTCGGTCGGAAGTTGACTGCAACGATTCCAGAGTTGAATTCATTGAAGCTTCAATTGATATGAATTTCAAGGACATGGAAAATAAAGATTTATAGTACAATTTTTTTTTCAAGAAACTCACTCCCACACATGATCATAGTTTGAACCATGAAATCTACGACGCACAGCTTAAGTTATCGAAAATTGGAATATTGGTTTTCATTATTCCTAAACATATTATTTTCCGAAATTGGATATGTTGAAATCAAATTAATGAAATATATTTATAGTGATATATGCTAATGAATAATAAGAACCAAAATAATGAAATATGTTATTGCGAAATTTTTTTTACATATCGATTTTAGTCTGGTCATAAGATTATGTTACTTGCAATTTTTTTTTCATGCCTTGTTTCATTCCATAGGAAAATAATAATGATCACAATTTGGAAACTATGGTAACTAAAGATTGTATTTCACTATTGCTACACGGTGCTGTTAACCTTTTCCAGTTACCTTTGTCAATATTGTATTTCACTATTCCTCCTTGCAATAGCCTGGATTTTCTTTCCAATTCTTGCTTTATGATTTATTGCACTATTAATTCATGCTATTTACATTTTTCATGAACATATAGCCATAAATTCAACCAAAATACAGAAATAGGAAACAGGAACTTTGAAATTTATTTATTTGAAAATAGAAAAATTCTGAGATCTTAAATGTCAAAAATAGGAAATAGGGACATGAGCAGTTATTTATTTCAACACATAGCATTTCCAAATTCTGAAATGTCGAAAATTGAAAATTCGCATCCTAAATGTGGAAAATCAAAAAAATGGTATGATGTGAAATGTGGCAAGTCGAAAATACTATCTACGACATTTCTTCTGAGATTAGGAACCGAGATCAGAAATGTTGCAAATCAAATCTTGGAGAATCAAAAATAGGAACATATGATGTTCCTTAATGAAAAACATAGGACATAGGATTTTTCAGAATTCCAAATATTGGAAATAGGAAATCCAAACATGCGTAGTTTCTGATTTGAACACATACAATATTCGAAATTCGAATTGTCGGAATCGAAAAATGTGCAAATCAAAAATTGGAATATTGGTTCTACTTATTCCTAAACATATTATTTTCCGAAATTCGATATCTCGAAAATCGAATGAATGAAATATATTTGTAGTGATATATGTTAATGAATAACAACCAAATACGACATGTCGAAAATCAGATTAATGAAATATATTTAAATGAGAATATACTTCTAGTGATATATGTTAATGAATAACAAAAACGAGAGTAATGAAATATTTTATTTCGAATTATTATATTTTTCACATATCCATTTTAGTTTGGTCACATGATTATGTTACATTGCAATTTTTTTTTTCATGCCTTGTTTCATTCCACAGGGAAAAATAACGATCACAATTTGGAGACTGGTAATTGAAGATTGCATTTCACTATTGCTACACGGTGTTGTCAACCTTTGCCAGTCCCAAGGTCTTGTACATGAAGATCATCTATTTCTTTAGAAAAAATATAACATGTTAACATTTTTGCAGGTACCTTTTCATTAATATCTTTAGAATAACTGAAACATGTTAATATTTTTGTAGGCACCACTGCACTTGCGGGAATTACAAATTTCCTCTACCATAATAATATCTCTATCAGATTTCTTCGGGTATCTAACAAATCTACAAGACCTCAACCTGTCACGATGCCGAAAATTAGAGATCCTTCCATATTCCTTTGGGAATCTAATGAAACTTAGATATCTTGATTTAAGTTATTGCAACAATTTAACTTTGTCAAGGGAAACCCTTGGAAACATCTGCATGCTTGAGCACATAGATCTTACCGGTTGTGAACGTATTGAAATCTTTCCTTCCCAGCTTGTACATCAATGGTCCCTAGAAACATTAAATCTTTGGGAGCTCAAAAACTTAATCTACAGATTGAAATATTTTCCACATTCGAACCTTTAATTTCGTAAATTGGAAATATTGAAATATTGACTTAATGTGGGGGTGTTTTCAGGTTTCGGAAGCTACAAATGTTTTGATTATTGACTTAACGTTTGAACTAATGTAGTGGATCATCGATAAGGCTGCTAAATTTAGCAGTGACTGAGGGACCTTCCCAAACAGAATACCTAATTTCTGAGAGGTGTAAAGAAACGCCGAGAGATTAAAAATATCATGTCCTTCTACAATTGAACCTTTTTTATCTAGCTTCGAGGACTATAAATTACTATTTAATAGTAGTTATATGTGAGATTTTACGGGTAATGCGCCATCTCGATTTCCGAAATCACATATCAGAAATCGCAAATTGGAGTTTTTGTTAAGGATATTTGGTGTACCCATGATTTCCTATTTCCGATATTTCGGATATCGAAAACCCGAGACTCGTCAAAATTTTAATCATTAACTGCACATAAGGAATATTAGATACTATGAAATGACATTGTTTTAAAGATATGCACCAGTATCCACTTTATTTTATTTGCAGAGCTCAAACCCTGTGTTTGATATGCACCAGAATCCACTTAATTTTATTTGGCGATATTAGGTACATCACGTTATGTTTAAATTTCTTGGTTCTTCTATCTCGTGATCCAGTAACAACGAAACAAGGCGGCATGGAGTTGATCGGTTAAGTACACATTCTGAAATCCTATTACAGGTGTTATTGTTCGTGATTGATTGATTGTCCTTAACTTTTGTGCACTTCAATTGGGTCCATGATTCTGGGTCCTTATTCTGAGTTGGTGTTCTTTCGACAGCTATCTTGTGTGCTTTCACTACACTCGTTCACCATGGGTTCAGGAAATTTTTCTTTTTTACAGGCTTTTGTTGTTAAAATATCGGAAATAGGAAGTCTGAACATGTGCAAATAGGCCAAATTTTGAGGCTGGGAAATTAAACATAACGCAGAGTGGGTTCAAAATAACATCTTTCACAAGCATGATCTACTGCTTCCAATTATATACACTGATTGTGTAGAATATGAACACTCAAAATAAAGCTTGAAAATCGAAGTTTTCCATTTTTTGATAAACGGGCATCTCAATACAGAAATAGGAAGTTCGACATTTATTTATTTGAAAATAGAAAAATTTCGAGATCGAAATGTCAGAAATAGAAAACCAGTACATGCGCACTTCTTTAATTGAACACTTAGCATTTCTGATGTGTGAAATGTCAGAAATTGGAAACTCGATTCTTGCGGAATTTACAATCGGACATAGGACATAGGATTTTCGGAATCTTGTTTCTTAATGCAAAATCGGAATCCCAAAAATCAGAAATTGGAATTCAGAACATGTGTAGTTTATGATTTGAACATGTACAATATTCGGAATCCTCTTTGTGAGAAATCGAAAATGCGCAAATCCGAAATTGGAATATTAGTGTTCCTTATTCCAAATCATAGTATTTTCCAGAATCCAACATGTCGAAAATATAATTGATGAAATATGTTTATGATAATATATTTACAAAGTACCTTATTTATGAGAATATATTTAATAATGAAATAGGAACTTTGACATTTCTTTATTTTAAAATATAAAACTTTCGAGATCAAAATATCAGAAATAGGAAATCGGTACATGCACACTTCTTTATTAGAACACTTAGCATTTCCGATTTGCGAAATGTCGGAAATCGGAAACTCGGTTCTTGCAAAATTTACAATCGGACATAGGACATAGGATTTTCGGAATCTTAAAATGCGCAAATAAAAAATTGGAATATTGATTTTCCTTATTCCAAATCATAGTATTTTCCCGATTCTGACATGTAAAAAATAGGATTAATAATATATATTTATGAGAATATATTTATAGCGATATTTTTTTGAGAGGCATTTAGACAATTTTGCAGTTCATTTCTCTTAATTTGGCATAGCCCTTGCGAACATTTTGTAAGTTTCAGTTTATTTGGGTTTAGCCTATGATTTTCTGTAGTAGCTTTTGTGTGTTTAGAATCTTAGTTTGGGTTCAATTTGGTCATGATTTTGTTTGACTGATGATTCAGGTGATAAAAGGCATTTTGGCCATGTCTCTTCATTCACATTAATGCTTCATCAATGCATTGTTGCTTGATTAATGCAATAAAGTCTGTCATTTGAGATAAGCATGGGAATATATCTTCAATTTTTCCCATCTTATGATGATCTCCCATTCGCTGCTACACTGCCTTTGCTTTACACATATTAACAGGCCTTCAGGTAACCACTATTTCTTACTATTTTCCTTTGTTTTTCTTATATTGATTTTGCTGTACTTTGTTTACACTTCAAGTTTCCATCAGAATATTTTGAACCTTGGTAAATTTGTCAGTATTCCTTAGTTCTTCATTTAGTCTTCTTATTAGATGGTGAAATAGTGTTGTCATGTTTTAATTGAATGTGACTCTTGCTTTGTTGCAAAAATATTGTGGCATGTATTGCTTATGTTGGCTAGTTGAAAATGTGGCTTATGAGATGGTGAAACACTCTTCCTATGTTTCAATTGATTCTTACTCCCATCCCGTGTTTTAAACCAAGTTTAGAGACCAAATTTCCCCCAAATTTATAGGGAGACTGATGAAAAATCACACAGAGCAAATTAAAAATAGGCATGAACTTAACGGAGGAATAAATTATACGAAAATAATACGAACTGTGAAAATAAAATGTAAAAATCAATATTTCAGAATCTGAAATATCGGAAATATGGTGTTCCTTAATGAAAAACATAGGACATAGGATTTTCAGAATCCCAAATATCAGAAATAGGAAATCAGAACATGCACAGTTTCTGATTTGAACACATTCAATATTCGGAATCTGAATTGTCGGAATAAAAAAAATGCACAAATTGGAAATTGGAATATTGGTTTTCCTTATTCCTAAACATATTATTTTCTTAAATCCGATATCTCAAAAATCAGATTAATGAAATATATTTATGAGAATATATTTATAGTGTGATATGTTAATGAATAACAACAAAATCCGACATGTCGAAAATCGGATTAATGAAATATCTTTATGAGAATATATTTATTGTGATATATGTTAATGAATAAAAAAACAACAGAGTAGTGGAATATCTTATTTAAAATTATTATGTTTTCTACATATCCATTTTAGTTTGGTCACATGATTATGTTACATTGGAATTTTTTTTTTGCATGCCCTGTTTCATTCCACAGGAAAAAATAACGATCACGATTTGGAGACTGTAATTGAAGATTGTATTCCACTATTGCTACACGGTGATGTCAACCTTTTCCAGTTACCTTTGTCAATATTGTATTTCACTATTCCTCCCTGCAATAGCCTGCATTTTCTTTCCAATTCTGGCTTTATGATTTACTGCACTATTAATTCATACTATTTACATTTTTCATGAACATATAGCCATAAATTCAAGCAAAATATGGAAATAGGAAATAGGAACTTTAACATTTCTTTATTTGAAAATAGAAAACTTTCGAGATATGAAATGTCAGAAATAGGAAATAGGGACATGAGCAGTTATTTATTTCAACACATAGCATTTCCAGATTCCGAAATGTTGAAAATTGAAAATCCCCATTCTAAATGTGGCAAATCAAAAATTGGGTAATCAAAAATCGAAACAATTGGTGTTCCTTATTGGAAAACATAGAACATAGATTTCCGAATATGGAAATGATGACTTGCGGTTGTTGATGAAATTGTCATTGATTGCAACTCATGTTGCTGAATATAGATCTAAGAGCCAATTGGTTCTTAAACACAATAAATCTGAACCAAAGTGATTTCACAAAGTTCAAAAAGAAAATCTTGGACTCCTTGAATGAATACCAGCAGAAGACCATGACAATGAAAGTGTTGCTTGTGAAGCTCAAAAACAAGGACAAAGAGTTGCGAGATCAAATGAAAGACAAGGATGCTAAAATTGAACAACTAAATACTGAATTGATTAGTCAAAAGGAAGAACCAGAAGGGCCTGCTGAAGAGCTTGTAGAAACTAGAGAGGTTAATCATGATCTGAAGACTCAGTTGGAGGAAGCCAAGAGGATAGAAGAAATTCTGAAGATTCAACTGGAAGAAAAGGAGGAGGCAATCCAGAAGCTGGAAATGGAGGTAGATGGTCTCAGGAAGAAAGGAGAGAAGAATGAAGCCTTTGTTAAGTTCAAGGACAATTCAGTTGTCCTAGATAAGATCTTGGATTTCCAGAGATCTCCACTTGACAAAACTGGTCTTGTTTACAAGAAGGACAAGGAAAAATATGAATATGACACTTGGTCTCTGAAGACACCAGAAGCAGGTCCATCAACGTCCAAAGTTGCTCCCCATGCACCTACACATGACAACAAGGAATTTGGAAGTTCAAAGATGAAATGAGTTAGGTCTATTCCTCAAAGAAAGCTCATAAAAGAAACAACTCCAAGACCCAAGTATGAAAGTGGTTTCAATGGTTATTGTTATTTTTGTTCTAACTTTGGTCATAAGGCCATGAATTGTAAATTCTATGGAAGAAGAAGCGCTGGAAGCCCCGATGAATCAATTAGATGTTGGACATGTAATCAAGTCGTACATGTTGCTGCCACATGTCACACATTGAGATGCTACACCTGCAGTGGGTTTGGCCACAAAGCCCAAGAATGTGCAAGTCAAAGAAGTCATCCAAGAAGGAGTATTTCATAAACATCAGCAAGAAGAACCAGTGAACCTTGGAAGACCAATGCAGGAATATTTAAAGACCAGAAGACAAATTTCTACAGTCAGGGACACTCTTAGCCATGGAGATATGAAATTGATCAAAGAAGTGTTGGAAGTTCCAACAACTCAGTCAGATGTTAGACATGTAACCATTTTGGTCACATTGTTGCTTATTGTCATATGATGAGATGCTATAGTTGCAGTGGCTTTGAGCACAAAGCTAAATATTGTTGGAGTACATAGAAACAACCCATGAGGAGGATCTGATACATCTCATCAAGGAAAGCCAGTAAAGATGAAATAAAAAACGTTGAAAGGATAGATGCTAAAAAGCAAGTATGGATGAAGAAGACCGAGAAGTTGTAGACATGAGAGGTTGATCAGAGCAGGGGTGATGGCTGCCATATGGAAAGCCAAGTGTAAGGTCTCTCAAAGACCTTAGCACACCTTGATTTCATGAGGCTAAAGGATGAATTCAAAGGAGAAAGGATGGTTACTCCAAGTGTATAGACAGGTCCTGGGATCGTGCATATTGGCATGGGAAGAAATTATCAGTGATTTCAGATACATGTATGTGGACACCATTTTCCATTGATGCCAAAGGGGAGAGATAACGAAAAATGAAAGATGAATAAAAAAGGGGAGCATGCTCATAGGGGGAGAATGAGTTGTTGTCATCAATGACAAAGGGGGATATTTTTGATGAAATTGTCATTGATGTAAACATGGACTTGCAGTGGCCCCATAGGATGTCATTGATGCCACTAAGTCCCACCAGCAATGCCTTAGATACTTTACAGAGTGGGTTTGCACCTTGTACCCAGTTGACAAGGTCCTTGTACCCACGAGGATGGATCTTGATGCCATCACCTTATTGAAGATGTTGAAGATGTTGCTGTTGGTGTTGAATACCTTGGAGATGGTATTAAAGCCCCTGTAGATTATGGAGAAACCCTAGATGGGTTGGAGAAGCATTAATGACCCATTATGTGGTCATTCATGCTTTGATGGTGTCATGGTACCCCAGCAGGAGGTTTGGAAACCCCACAGGTGATGTCATGATGATATTGACCCTTGATGGTATCCTAGTATGGTTGAGGTGGTTGAAGAAGCCTATGAATCCTCTTTCTTGTTGAAGAATCCATGATCAAGTTCTTGGAACTCACACTTATGGTGGTATGTTGGAACCCGTTATTATGGGGTGCTTGGTGTCCTCTGATATTGAACCCACATATATGGTGGTTTGATGTTATTTGGACTCTATATGGTCATTGGCATGTAGTATCCTTGTTCTCATCATGTTTATCATGCATATGAAGCAAATAATGTGTTGCAAACTAGTGGTGAGGTCTTTGTACCCCTCTTTGGGGGTTTTGGTACTCTTATGGTGATGAATATATAGTGGAACCATTGGATATGTTTTTAATGATATAGAGATCTTGAACCATGATGATGTATGGTAATATTTGTGGTTATATGGATATTGGGATGTAGATGGAGGTAGAGCCCATGGACGTGCCTTGATATGTTGAAGAAGATTTTGAAACTCTTGTAGTTGGTGGTATGGTATTTTGTACCCTCATGTGTGGGGTCTTTCACATCCTGAACAAATTGAATATTTAAAGGGTATTGGACCATGGGATTACAAATAAACCCATAATGGGGAGATAAAACTTGTCGTTCCATTTCAAATGGTAGGTGCACGTCACGTGGCTCCTTACGGTTGAAGAGATATGAATTTTTTAAGTTGGGGTACCCCACCTTTTTGAGTGAGCCGACTAAACAAAAGAGAATTTAATTATTTGTAATTTTGAATTGCATGTAGGCTCAAGGTAATATTTTTTTCTATACAATCCATATAAATAGAATATCAAGCATTTCATCTTTTCATCACCAATTCTCTTAGGAATTTCACACAATTTGGGGGAAAGTGTGAAATTGTTTGACAGAAAAATTTCTGGGCATCATCCCTAAAATTGACATATCTTTCTCATCCAAAATCGGAATTACAAAATTCTTGGTTCATTGGAAAGCTTGTTACGAGGGATATGTGATGATAGGATCTATATATTATTTTGTTTTTTCTACTATTTCTTCATCTTGTGATCTTCAAACACGGGGTCTTCACTTAGTGAAACTATGTCATAGCGCCTTCATTCATGGGATATTAAAGAATAACCCTAATTTAACTAGATATTGAAAATTATTTACAAAAATCCTTTTGTTAAGCCCCCCTGCCAATACATATTTCCAATTAAAAACCCCTTATTTTTACAATATATTCCTTATTTTTACTAAAATCCCCTTTTTATACCCCCCAATACCTATAAATCCCCCATACCCTATTCCCTTCCCCCCAATACCTACAATATATTGACCTTATTTTTCACAATTAAAAACCACCAAATATGAATGAACGTGATACGATATTGCTCAACAAGGTGAATCCCCTGTGTCTTAAAAAAGGTATGGTTCATTCTGCTGGGTTTCTCTTGTAATGGCACATGTCTCTCATGGATAGAGTTCATCTTTGATCTTAGTATGTGAGGCTATATATTGATATATCTCTTTAAAGTAATTCAATATGTTATGGAGGCTATGGTGATGGTTTTCTTTCCATATATCTTGATGTGATATTGATATATATCTTGATGATTATCTTGGGTGTTGTTGGCATAGATCTTGGTGTTTATCTTGATTGTTGTATAAGTGTAGTATTGAATGAGAAGTTGACATGTAAGTATTAGATATTGTGAGTTATTTAATTGATCAACCTAAATGTTTTCTTTGAAAACTAGTTTTACAAGTGTTGATCATTGTGTCTTTGACCTAAGTGGAGTTGGATTGTATGACAACCTTTGACAGTGTTGTAAGTGATTATTTGCTTGATATTTGTTTAATTTGTTGACTTGATTTGAGTAGAGTGAAAAATCCTTTTGTGTCTAAGATTTTATGATAAATTGATTGAGTTTGACATAGTTGGTTAACTCTTTTATCTTATTGGTTGAGGTTATTTGGTTGAAGTATTTTATATATAACTGTCAAGTATTCCTTGAATGTGATTGAGCTTGGTTGTGGTGTCATTGAGTTGAGTGTGTTTGGAAAATGTTTGGTTGACAGTATGTGAAGTCTCTTGGTTGCTCAAATGTGTCTTTTACTTGATGAACTAGGCCAAGTAAGAAGGGTTGGTTTACTTTTAGAGCACTTGATTAGGTTAACACAAATATATGATTGATTTGGAACAGGTACACAAGCATCTTGGTACAGTTGAGAAAGATTGGCACAAGTTTCCTTATGTGCAATTGGTTTGACATAGATTGGATGAGTTGTATGAGCAGTTGGTTTGACCCATGTGGACTGAGTTTGGTGTGTAGACTCAGATTGACTGAGTTGGTTGATGTGAGAAACAGATTGATTGGTATAGGTTGATTGTACATGTTGATGAGTATTACGATACAGTGGACAATGATCGGTTGATGAGTAGTGATCAGATAATGAGTAGTGGTTAGTAGTGGCAGTGGTTGTGAAGTGTGGTATAGGTTGTGTAGTGTGGTACAGGTTGTGTAGTGTGGTACAGGTTGTGCAGTGTGGTACAGATTGTAGAGTGTAGCACAAGTGTTGATTAACAGGTCCACAGGATCAGTGCAGTTGTGGTTCAACAGTTTTGATATTCTTATCAGGCTAGCAGGACGAGGCAAGGACATGAAGTCATAGCCTCCTTTCGGTTGAATCCGTAAAACTAGGGAGTGGCAACTTCCTTCAGGTTGTAGCCTCCTTCCAGTTGAAGCTGGAAAATTGAAGTCTTTGTAATAAGGGGGTTGTTTCCTCCTTACAGTTATTTCTGGAAAACTATTTTAAAAAGGCTTCCGTGCTTTTCCCCCCATGACTTGAGTTTCCACATAAAAAACTTGTGTACTATGTTGTTATGCTTTCTATGTGATGATGATGATAACAATGCTGATGATGATATAATGATAATGTGATAATGCATAATTTTGAATATTTTTTTGATTATAAAAGTTGGAAAATTAATAAATATTGCACACATAGATTCACCCCCCCTCTCTGTGTTCCTGGTGTGTCCAACAGTGGTTTCCTCACGCAATTTTGAAACGTTTATAGTTCAAATAGATAAAAACCATAGTAATCAAATATGTTAATGAATAACAACAACCAGAGTAATTAAATATGTAATTTGGATAATTGAAAAATACATAGGTAAAACGGGTTTCTTTCTTAACATACAAATATGTAAGCTAGCATCAGTCTCCACAAATTGTAACAATTTAGAGGCCAAAATCTCTGCCAAATTTTGAGCCACAATGATTAAACATAACGAAGACCGAGATTATAATAAGCATGAACTTAACAGAGAAATAAGTTATGCGAAAACAATACAAATAGTTAAAATAAAACCTCAAAATCGACGTTTTTTGGTTTCGCATACCCCAGCATCGAAACTCAAAAATACTATCTTCAACATTTCCTAATTTCAACACATAGAATATCCAAAAATGTACTAATCGGAAAATAGAATACTGGTGTTCCAAACAGGAAAATCGAAAAATTATTAAATTTTTTTTATTAACATTGTTGACTTATATGGAACTAATAGGACGATAATGAGAGAGAGCAAGGGAGGGAGAGAGAGAGAGATAGAGGGGGAAGAAGAGGGATGGAGAGAGAGAGAGGGGGGGGGACAAGAGGAAAAGGGAGAGAGAGAGAGAGCGAGGGATACTTACAATCCACAATCCAAACCGGAAATCGATAGTTCCCTTGTAGCTGATTCCATCCCTTTAGTGTATATATTTTGTTCTTGAACAAATTGTTCTTGAGTGTTTTATAACCGTGTTTTGCATAAAACCCTAATTTATGTAATTTAATTTAAGCTGAATGATTCAATGGCATCGCTTTAAATTTAAATATTCAGCAATGTTTGGCCATATTCAAATGTCACCCTGTTCTTTAAGTTGGCTTGTGATTTTGGGACTTGTCCTATCATTTTGTTTATTCGTACATAGTCACATATTTATACTTTCCGCATCTTTTTGTATGATTTTTATTAAAATTATTAAAAAATTATTTATTACCATTGTTGAACTATATGGATCTAATAGGGAGACAACGAGACCTTCAATTTTACATAAGGTGAAAGTTCCGATTTCCGATTCTCCAAAATCGGCAAAGTAGATACAAAATAAATCGAAAGCAATCTCAACGATATCTGAAAAGAAAACAATCAAAAATCGGCAATCAGGTAAACAACATACCATTTAACAAAACCAAAATCGGAAAGGACATTTCCTTGTTGAAAATTATAAGATTTAGTGATCCAAACATAAAACAAACTTCGAAAAACATACAACAAATGCATTTCTGCTTCCCAATTTCAAAAATCGGAAATCACAATCAAGAAACACATCTTGGAAAAAAAGTTGACATTTATTCCAAAAATCAAATTTAGTCATAAATGTCTTGAGGTGAAATCTCAAAAATAACTATTAGTAAATAGTAATTTCCATTCTTCCAAGATAGGTAAAAAAGCTTCAGTTGCATAAAGACACAATACTTTTATCCTCTCGGCTTTTCTTTGCACCTCTTGGTGCAAATGCTAGTTATATAACATAGGTTAAGCCATGAAGTGGAGTGTCCATGGTGGACTTGCCCGCATATAACAAGTTATTATGCATATGCATATTAATTATATATTTAGTTATAATTAAGTTAAACAATTACTTTATGTTTTATAAGGTATAAAATAAATACTCAAAGGGATTAAAATAAATAAGTAATAAACTTTTTAACCATTGTTACAAAAAGACATGATTATTCCATAAGTGTATAGTAACTATGTGTATTCTTAAGATAAAAATATTAGTTGGATTTAAATAGACCAGAGTTCTAGGATACATATACCTTTATGTTATTAATTGTTTATAAGGATAACATTTAAATAAATTTAAATTCAATGAATCTATTATGTTAAAGTTAGTGATGAGTTAGAGGTTGAGTAGTGACGTCAAACCTAAAAATAAAAATTATAGAGTTGTTACAAATTTTGATTTGTTTCTATTACTAAATGCATGCTAACACAATTCACATTCTAAATAGTTCATGTTGTTCTATCCATTATCAAGACTGGAGAATTTAACAACAAAGAGAAAATTGTAGATTAGAGTGAAGATGACACTTGTAGGTGAGCATTGATGTTGGGTAAGATAGGAAACCTTGACCCACTAAACACATGTTGCTCCTTGTATTCTTGAGAGGCGATGAATTGATTTTATAAGTAATTCTCTAAAAGCATGTATAGTACTTTGAATTCTTTTTTCACACACTAAAGAGAATTACAATGGAAGGATGTTCCAAGGGATAGTTGAGCAAAAAGATAGGCCTATAACATACCCAAACTTCTCAAGTAACTTTTAGGGAGATGGGGTATTTTTTTTTAACTTCAACTAACCAATCAAAATGTTAGCCTCAAAGCACACTTAACCTTATAATCAAAGCAAAATCATTTCGTCTTTATTCACACATATAAGAAAAACTTGTAAGTTAGTTTAAATCTTAACTTTTCCCTCAATAAATTTATGTGAATTAAATACATGTATGAGACCATAGTTCACTCTAACTAAATCAAATTTCCTTTAAGTGAGTAGACTTTATTCAAAGATATTTATAAATACTTAAGCTACTTAAAGAGTATAAATTCAACATTCATTTCCAAAGAGTTCTTTATACATACATCTAGTAACTTTATTTAACCATCTTGACGACATGAGTATTAATAGTCTAGTTGTTAATCATTCTTTTATCCTTCAAGTGCTTATCTATTTTTTCACCATACTAGAATTATCATCAATGTATCATCTCAATAAAGAAATACTTTCCAAAAACTAATTGCTTTTCTTAAGACTTATTCTCATGCAATACAAATTGATCCTAACTTCTTTGATAACCATTGCACTTAGCTTCTTCCTTTAGTGACTTTTAACAACACTTTAACTTAATGTTCATGAGTAATACCAAGATATGAAATCTAATGCATTTCTTTTTATTAAGCTATATTATTGGTATAGTTGCCAAAAATATCTTATTAAGTTATGAGCAAGAATATGTTATTTGTTTGGATTTAACAATTGAATGTGTATATACATAAATATGATTTTTACATTTACATAAGATTAACCAAAGAATAATAAACATAACATGAACAAATACCTAGCTCTCCATCCAACATGTGTTTTCTCGCCAAAAGGCCACCCTTGAGTCGAGGCATCGAGCATGAATCCAATAAAAAGAAACTTAACCGAATATTTCAGCACGACCTCAATCCTTTAAAAAATAAATATATGACTCATATGACTCAAAGAAAAACATACTATGGTACATTCGACCTCTAAAAACATAACTATAAATAATTGATTATAAAAAGGTCCTATTTTCCTATGCATCATTCAAACCTTTAATCTTAACCCTAACTCCTAACTACTTTTAAAGGCATAAAACTTTCATAATCTCCACTATCTTCATTAAAACTAAGCCCAAACTTTTATATATATATATATATAGAATGGATTATTATTACTGCATTTACAAGTCTTTTATAAATGATTTACTAAACTAAATCATGTACTAAACTAGGAAACTTATCCAATTATAATTCTTGGCTTAATCATAATAAATAAAATCCATTTTCTTAAAATCCATTTTCTTTAATTCTAAAATTGAGATCTTTATCATTAACGGATGACGATCAATTAAACTTTGACTTTTAATAACCATAACGTAATGGTTGTTATTTAATTTAGTTCTTAAGGGGTCAAGATAAGATACCATTTTAACATACATCAATTGTATTTTGGTAGGAAAAGGTAGGACAGAGCTAGTTTTTCCTGTATAATGATTAAATGTTAATTCACTTACCAAGTTACAGGGTATGCCACTACAAGAAGAGCAAGGATCGTCCCAGCAAACAAGGCTGCCCTACTTAACATAAAAAAATAAAAAATTAAGAAAGAGCACGTATAAGTAGGTAAAGCAGAGTTCCCATCTCTGTAATGAAGAAGCACACAAACAAACTATGAACTGGTTTTAGGATTTTCTTCCTGTTAGCACTCAGAATGTACCCAGGTTGTAAAAGGTAAACTCCAAGGTAACAGCAAAACCACTTTAGAAAGAAAGTGGTGTTTTCTTCTAGAGAGTGATCTTTCAATACAGATTTAACAGGACCAGATATAAAACAACGTTTAAAGATTTCTATGTATGGCTGAAACAATCACATAACCATTGGGCAAGGGGGCACATACGTATAAAGATATCACAAAGACATATACATGAGATTCATCAAAGGTAAGATAATCACTTCATCACAGTCGTTCAATTTAATCCAGGTGAAACAGAAGAGACGAGGAAACAACCCATTAATACAGAGCATCAAAGATGAATTCTATATCAACTTTAGCATAAAAATGTATAAAATATCTGAAATGATGACTAGATCATAAACATATGAATTCTAATCACCCAACGCTGTATTTCAGATACGAAGAAGAAACAAAATGAAGTGTTACACTGGGAAAATACAGTCACAAAAAGAAAGAAGCACAAACTGTGATATCAATGACACAGGAATCTCAGATAAAACCTCATGCATTCACTTTGTTATTCAAAATATATGTTCTCCAAAATCATTCCACACACGATGGGTTCCAACCCCCATCTCATAAAATAGATGCAAATATATAAAAAATTAGTTTGATCTTCCAAGAAGATTCATAACTGAATGATCGGCTTAATTTAGAGTCTTGTAACTAAACCCTTAACTTCTAGGAATAAATTACAGCTCCAATCCTAACATATCATAAAGTAAAAATCAACTTGATAATAGGTCTTTTCCCAGTCAGCTCCATGTCTTCGCCTAGTCAGCTCCTCGGTGTACAACGCCTGTCTCTACAAATGAAGTATGTATTTCGTTTTTCCAAACTACTCCACTGTTTTCCACTGCTCTGCACTCGGGGTGTCACATTCCATCATTTCTCTAATCGATACTTCAAGCTCCATGTAAGCTTCATATGACACCTTAGGCAATCCCTTTTTGACGATCAGGAACTTTTGTAGAATCTCAAAATCCTCTGTCAATTTATCCACAATAGTTTTCCCTGTTAGGCCTTTTTCCAAGTCATCAAACTTGGAATGGTCCATGCGACTCTGAACTAGCAAGTTATGATAATGCTCTTGAGAAAATAGCCTCCCTTCTCCGTCCCAAAAAGAAGGTAGACCATCCTCGAACAACTCCTTGAAAACCTGCTTGAAGTTATTAACCTATGCGGCCATTTCATCAGCTCGGTCTTGGACCGTCTTCATTAAATGATGTTTGTGGATAAATTTCTTAGCCCGCAGCACTATGGATATCCTGTCTTTTATCCCCATATCATGTAATTTCTGATTGTCATTGAATTTAAAAAGTTCAGCGCATTCTGAGCTTTGGTTAGGGGCTTTCTTTCCATATGTTCATTTACTAACTTTAATCTTTGGTGGGCCAAATTGATCAAAATATTTTGATCATCAACGAAATTCAGATAATGCCGGAATTTGGTAATTTCTATAGACAAGGTATCCCAAATAATGTGTTTTGCTCCTTGCAGGGGACCTTTACCTATGTTTTTCTCCTTCAATTCATTGAACTTCTTCTGCAGCTGATTCCTGTCTTGTAATATTTTATTTTTACTTTCACTTATTTTGGCCAACTCAGACTTTATCTTTTCGTTCTCTGCCTTTAATTCTTTAATTGATTCATCCTTTAAGATTACCTAGGACAGAGGCACCAACAAATCATCCACAGAAAAATCATCCAATGGCTTCTCAATATTCACAATGGACAAGTCTTCGCAAGTGGGAGTCTGACTCATTAACTCTTCCATAATCTCCTTCTCATCATTTTGATCCTTTTTCATCAAGGAAATTTGAGATAACAGTTCATTCCATTCGGCCTCCCACTTGTCTTTTTCCTCCTGCAACTCAACAGCTCTCCCTTTATATTCCATCATCTCTTGATGGACCTTATCTTTCTCTTCTTGGAGAGCCAATAATTCAGAAGACTAAACATGCTCAGTACCTGGGATCTTCAATTTTTTCTTTAAAACTTGGAGCGCATTGTCCTTTTCTTCTAGCATTCTTCTAACTGCTTGGGTGTGGTATGAACTGACAATATCTATTTGTAGCTTCTTAATCTGGATGGCATTCGCCTTATTTTCAACTCTTTCATGTTTCAATTGAATCTCTAACTTATCTGTCAAAATTTGTAATTTATTTATCTTTACCATAGCTTGTAACAAGTCTGAATAAATGATATCACTGGTTTGTTTGTGAAGTTGTATCTTATCAGGTACACTGATCTTATCCAACCAGATCTCCATCTCTGACATCTTTTTGTCGTTTACCATGGCTAACTTGAACGTATTTCTTTCAGCATCTCTGGCAGAAATCAGAGATGTTTTTGGACTGTACAAATTTTTTACTCGCAGAAGAAAATTTCTCATCTCTTCCAGAGACTGCTTTCTTCTCTCTATATAACTGGCTTTGAGTTCCTCCTTTGACTTAAATACCAGGCTTAATTCTGAACCTTCCACACTTTTAAAAGAGAACTAATTTACTTGCACAACCTTCATTGGAACTAGAGCAACCTTTTTGAAACCATCAGAAATTTCTTCATTTAAAATTTCACCACCTTGAAACAACTTTTCCTTTTTATGCAATCCATCTTAGTCAATTTCTATACTTTCGATTTCAGACAGACTTCTCTTAATCACAATACTAGTGTCCTCTATTGTTTGGGATGCTGTGACAGGTATAGTATGTGCATCTTCATCAAACCTTGAAATCTCAGTAAACTACAACAAATTGGCTATTTCAACCGGACCTTCAATAAACTGGTGATCAAACGGTTTGTTCTTGTTGGTCTGCTTCCTCAAGGAGATTACATGGTGGTGATCATAATTTATCTTTGGATCCTTTTGGAAATCCATATTCTCCAGCAATTTCTCTATGAACACTAAAGCACCTTTACTTTTGAAAATGAAAGAACCGACCTTCAGGGGGAATTTAATGTTTGAAGACTTTTTAAAAGCTTCAAAATGCTCTTCTTCATACTGCAACCTTTGTCTCATGAATTCTAAAGAAAAAATACTTGGGGTGAGGAAAGCAGGTAACTTATAAGGTTGCCTGGTAAATCCATATACTCTTAACACAGTGGAGTCTTTATGCAGGAACCAATCTCAAATTCGGTCTTCGGTTGAATGCTGCATCAAACATTTCATCTCATCCAAAACACGGGGCAATTCTTCATTAAACAACATTTTATACACTTCCGACATAATCGAATTGGCAAATTCGAACATGTTGATTTGCTTGGGAAAATCAGAAGAACAGATAGTATTCAAAAACTGCAGCTCAGTGACATTGGAACATAACAGCATGTTGAACAAGTAGGTCTGAAATCTAAAGAAACAAACCTTTGGAAACTCACTTAACTGAAGATGGATTGATTCAACCAGGTACTCATCTAGACTAAACACAGGAATTAACTGAGATTCGGATCCTAAGGATCTTATTTTCAATAAAAAACCAAGGATGACTTCGCCCATGCGACAATCATCATCAAGACCCAATATTTGACAGACCAGAGAAGGCTACCAATTGGACTTCATTTTTAAAAATATGCACAGGGTAAGGTAAAGAAACACCATCTAAAGATTGACCTTCTTTCAGAATACTAGACAGGAATTGGCAACGGATTTCAGTTTCACACTTCTTGTAAAATTCAGCAATGACCGACTCATTCACTGACTCATGGTTATCAGGGTAACTATCAAGTAAATTGAGGTTTTCTCGAATGACTTGGGCATTGATTTTACAGAGAATTCGAGAGGTAGAGTGGCTTACAATGATCCTCTGGGAAGGTGAATAATTCACAGCACACCATTCCGCGAACTCTGGGAAATGTAGGGTTTGTTCGAGGGAAAAATAATACAAAAAGGATTTACAGACATTCAATACATCATTTCCCTATGAACTATAATGCCATAACCTTTCCTTACTAACTGATATGCTTCCTATAGACAGAAAAGGGGCACACACACCCCTATCTCTATCAACCAAGTAATCTTCCCTATCATCTATAATTCGACCAGACCCCTACGGTTCATTCGCTTGGTCCATAATCCAGTTGACAATGGAAATTCAAGTAGACGAATTATGGGTATCAAGGTTTACCTGTTAACTGTAGTGGCGTGTGCTTTGGAAACTGACAGTCGAAAATTGACGAAGCCGCGGGTCTATTTCATTCGTCCGGCGCCAATAGAATACCCACGGAGCAAGTCAACTGCCTTTTTATAGGACCCCACTCCGGAGCGTCCTTTCGGCAGTTTTCCTTAAACTACTTTTGCCTCCAGAGTCGATCACAATCAGACACGTGGATAGTGGTTTATATTCCACCACCGCTCTTAACTTTTAACTGTCGTGCACTTTCACACTCCAGATCCATTCGTGACCATTGATTTACTTGCCTTCAATTCTCAACCCTCGGATCTTGCACCACGTAATTCATTCCGCCGGGTGTCTTGGTCTTATCCTTCGTGCAACTTTATTCTCTGGAACCATCTACAGCCATCAATGTGATCTACTTTATATCTACGCCGTCAGATTTGGTGGTGCATATCCAATTCCGCTGGGAGCCTTGGACTTATCCCCCACACAAGTTTCCACTCCGGAATCAGTCCCAACCGTTGATGTGATCTAACTTTACTTCTCCGCCGTTATATCAAGAAGTATATACTCGATTTCACTGGGGCTCTGTCGTTTAACAAGCACGCTGGTTCGCGAAGCGGATTCAATATAGACCGTAGATCTCATCTTGATAGATCAATGATCGTTGATCTATACATCACATTAAACTCCACCTACACTTATCTTTCTTGCGTCTTTGAGAGTGCGGACACAATAAGGGCCGTTGATTTCTATCCTTTCGCTTCACACCATAGGATCTTTTGATAATTCCTCGCTTTTTTCCTTTCATCATACTTTCATACTATAAAACTTTTAACCAAAGTATTGAAAAGCACTATTATTCCTTCTCACCATGGTCTGTTTGCTCCCTGCTAAATAATGGTGTTAACAGCTGGCTCCATCTAGGGATGATATCCTCCCTGCGAGGTATCAAAGAACCCATAGACCAGGTGCCTGTTTTGTTTGATTTTTCATAATAACTTCTACAAAACTCATCTTTTTGCTTTTCATAGATATATCATTTTTATGTAGTTTTAGAAAAGGAATGGTATGCTTCCTGAATCTTAGGGCTTTCACTGCGAGCTTCAAATACACTCAGCTTACCATTCATGCTAACTTGTAAAGAAAAATAAGTATTTACAGGCTATGATACAAATTTTACCTTCTTCTTAGGATAGGTAATGCTTCAGATACCTTCCATTCACAGGGTTTCTCTCCAGAAGAACCCCATTTGTATATTCTAGCATAAATGTGTTTTTCCCTCTGTATCCAGCAACAACATAAGCTCCTACCCACATAGGGTCAAATTTTCCATGCTTGTCTTCATTAGGAGCATCCCACTTCAAAACCAGGTCACCAATTTGAAACCGTTCTTCCTTGATTCTTCTGTCAAAAGTAATTTTCATTTTCTCCTGATGTGACTGCACTTTGTCATAAGCTTTATTTCTTCGTTCCTCCAATTCGATGATCTGATTTATCCTTCATTGTATGTGATTTGGTTCTTCTTGCTGATCTTAGAAATATCTCATAACTAGAACCCCTAATGATGCTGGGAAAACCACTTCAGCCCCATACACCAATTGGAAAGGAGACATGCCGATTGCTCTTTTAGTGCTAATCCTGTCGGACCATAGAGCATATTTTAGTTTGGTGTGCCAGGACCTCTTATTATCCTCCAACAGCTTCTTGATGATCCTTACTAGGCTCTTATTTGAATATTCAGCTAACCCATTTCCTTGAGGATAATAGGTAGTTGAATGATTAAGACTTATGTGATACTTATGACAAAAATTAATCATTTTCTTAGATTTGAAAGCAGCTGCATTATCTGTTACTATCCTTTTTGGGCACCCGAATCGAGCCAATATGTTTTCTTCGAGAAAATCCATGATTGCATTCTCAGTGGCTCTTCTGGTAGGAATTGCTTCTATCCATTTAGTAAAATAGTCTGTGGCTGTCAAAATCCACTTGTGTTGTCCCGAGGAATTGGGGTTTATTTCACCAATAAAATCCAAACCCCACTACTGGAAAGAAGCTTCTACTGTTATCGGGTTTAAAGGGAGAGGAAGTACCTTTCTCTTTCCGTCAAAAATTTGGCATTGATGGCACTTACTGGTCTCTTTATACACATCTGAAAACAATGTAGGCCAGTAATAACCTGCTCTCAAAATTTTATTAGCAGTCACTTTCCATGAATGATGTCCTCCGCAGTCTCCCTGATGAAAGTCTTTGGTAATTTGTTGAGCTTCATCTTCCAAAAGACAATTCAACAACACTCCTCCAGGGTCCTTCCAATAAATATATCGATTTATGATACAAAATTTAGCAGCTTTCAACTTTACAGACCTGGCTCTCGACTTACTCAATCCTTCAAGCGCTTGCAAATTTCGAAGAACATATACAATATCAGAATACCATGAGGAAGCCAAAAAATCAACCATTACTTCCACCTCTATATCCAACTGATTAGCTTGATAAGAAACGAAATTAATTTGCAAAGCTTCACAATTGGAATTAGCCATCATTTTAGCTAATCCCTATCCTTTGATCAATTTGGTAGGCTTTATTTCAATATCATACTCCAATAATGTAGCAATCCATTTTGCTCTCCTGCCTTCTGGATCTGGTTGGGTCAGGATTCCCTTTACTGCAGCAGATGGAACATGGGCAATTATATGTGAATGTAAAATATATATTTTGAAGTCCTTCAGTGCTTTAATTAAAGCATAGGCTTGTTTTTCCATGATATCATATTTCAATTCACCATCCCTCAACATTTTGCTGAAAAATGCTAGGGTTGTTCCAAATTCTCATCATTTTTCTGCAATAAAACCGCTGCTATAGTATATTCTGAAGCATATGAAAATACTGAGAAATCTTTAGTAAAATCTGGACTCACTAACACAGGAGCCTCTGAAATTGCCTTTTTTATTTCCCAAAAAGACTTTCTAGCTTCAGTATTCCATTTTATTTCATGTCCCTTTTTCAACATATTGGTGATGTTCATTAGGATCTCAGCAAAACTAGGTACAAACCTTCTCAGAAAATTCACCTGTCCCAAGAAAGACTGTATCTCCTTTTTGCTCCATGGTTCACCTACTTTCAAAATGGCACTCACCCTCTCATGATCAATCTTTATGCCATCTTTGGATATTATATGGCCTAGCAATTTTCCCTCTTCTAATGCAAAGTTGGATTTCTTTGGATTCAACGATATACCAAACTTTCTGCATTTCATGAACACTTTCTCCAGATGATGCAGATGCTCCCTGTCAGACTTAGAGTAGACTGTGATATCATCCATGTAGATCACTACAAACTTCCCAATTTCCCCTACAAAAGCAATGTCCATAGCTCGCTAGAAAGTGGCCCCTGCATTCATCAAACCGAAAGGCATCTTTGCATACATAAAGGTGCCCCAAGGTGTAGTAAAAGCGGTTTTCTCCTGATCTTCAGGTAACACCTTGATCTGATTATACCCGGAAAAACCATCCAGCATTGAAATTCTTTCAGCTCCCACCACCTGCTACAGTATTTGATCCATCTTGGGTAGAGGATAGTTATCTTTCATGGAAACTTTATTCAAATTACGGAAATCTATGCACAATCTTATCTCTCCGTTCTTTTTTTCTGACAAGAACCAAGTTTGCAACCCATCTTGAAAACCTCAATGTTACAATGATTTTGGCGTCAAACAGTTTTTTGATCTCTTTCTCAATAATGGGCAGCAGCTTGGGGTTTATTCTCCTGAGCTTCTATTTAAAAGGTCTCTCCCCAGGATTTATAGGAATGGTATGTTGTATGATAGAGGTATCATACTCTTTGAGATCCTCATAGCTCCATGCAAAGACATCTATATACTTTTTCATTAATTTTACATACTCTTATTTTTCTTTTTCAGGTAATTTCTTGGACAACTTCACAATCTTAGGATTTTCTTTGGTACCAATATTTTTGTCTTTGATAGCATCATCAACAAGCTTCACTTTTGGATTTTTATCCACATCATTTTGATCAAAAATATTTTCTAAAGGGATTAGTCCTCTTGGTATGAAATTGGTTTTCAACTGGATGATATCCTTACCTCCTAAGGTTCCTTTCAATTTTCCAGTGCTATTCCTTTCCTCCTCAAGTCTTTCATCATTTTGAATACTCTCGTCATTATCATTCTCTATGTCAATAGGGGTATTCACAAATTCTTCTGAGAGTTCCAGGAATCTCCTGATTTGCATATCATCTTCGAACACTTGCCAATATTTAGAGTTATCAGGAATAGACGGTATATTCACAATTTCCACCTGGTATTCCCTCTGACCAGCAACAGGGGTCTCAAATTTGCCAGTGGCCACAGCTAAAGAATCAACTACCAAATTTTCATGCCTAGGAATCACCTGAATTGTATGCTCCATGAAGAAGTTACCAAGCATATCCCATACTTCATTTCTATAAGCCCGCATCCGAGGATGCCTGGTTTGATAGCTCTCATTTATTTGGTTTATTACCAACTCAAAGTCTCCTAAGATCCTTATTTTTTGAGCTCCTAAGTCCTTCAAAGCATGTAATCCCAATAATAGAGCTTCATATTCTGCCACATTATTTGTACATTCAAATGTCAATTTGTATGACAAGGCTTTGAAATCCCGAATAGGAAAAATTATATACACACCGGCTCCAGCACCTAGCTTTGTAGCAAAACCATCAAAGTACATAATCCACTGGCCTTCTCTTTTTTTCTTTTCTTCCAAAGCATCCTGTTCTATCACTTCTTTTTCTTTATTCTCTTCAGACTTCTTCTGCAAAGCCTCTTCTACATCATGTGGAACAACATCATTAAAGAAAATGGAGGACCCCAAATCAGTATCGACAGCATAAATGTGATGAATCTTAGGTTTATCCCGACTGCTTACTACATATGGATTTCTCTTTTCACTATATAATCTCTTGTTTCTATCTCAGACAGGGATCGTGGCATACGACATATCCATCTGTAAACTGCCCTTCAGTTTGGAAGTCCAGGATCTTGACAATAGTACCCCGAATTTTGGTGGGATATTTGCTACTACCACATCCATAACTATAGTTTTAGAAGGCAATTTGTTTAGGGTTACCACCATGTCTTTAATTAATCCAAGGCATTTTACTCTTTTAGAATCAAAAGAGTACAGATCTTTATAAGGTCTTGTGACCTCCAATCCCAGACTTTCTACCACTCCCTTGGGCATTAGATTATGCGATGCCCCTGAATCCAACATAGCATTATGTACCACTTTATCATGCACATTTAGACTTAAATAGAAAGGAGGAACTTCTTCACCTTCCATATTTTCAACTTTTGATCCAAATGAAATAGCGGGATTATCATCATTCAATTCTAAAATGTCGGACTGCCATCCCCCTTGATTTTTGACCATTTTTGCGATAGTATCCCTGTATTCAGTGTTTCTCAACAATTCATTAAATGGAACAGATATTTTTAGCTTTGAAAGCTCATTTTGTAAATTAAAAACAACACTAATCTTTTCCACATCAACCGGAGTCGCCTTCTTTATTATTTTATCCCTTTGTACATCATTTTCAACCTCTTTATTTACAAAAGAGTCTTTTTGCAGTTCTTTTCCCTTTTCTATATTCAAAGAACTAGTAGAGGGCTGATTTGGGTTCGCCTTCCCTTTATTTATGAGGACATCCCTGTTCCTCAACCTGATTTTCCTCTGCACATCATCCATAGCATGTAGATAACCCTTTTGATACAACTCGTTCTCCTTTTCAAATTCTTCATTTCCACCCTCTTGCTCGAACAAGTTATGCTTCTCTTCAGTAAGATAAATTTCTGAATCCTGCTCTCCAAAAAGGTGAATCTCATTTTCAGCTAGATATTCTTCATCAGCGACATAATTTTCAGGAAAAGGTGGACGAATTGGCTGTTCCTCCTGATTTCTTGGATTCCTCATGTCTCTCTGCCGGTTTTGGGGGGGAGCAAGAGGATTCGGTCTTCTGAAATTAGGATTCCTAATTTGAGGTTCAGCCTGCTCTCTATTGAATCCCCTATTATCCATAGTTAACCTGTCCATCAACTTTTCCATAGTTTTCAACATCATTTCAAATTTGACATCGTTAGTAGAAGAAGATGCAGAAGGCAAATTTTCTTCTTTTTTCCTTCTATCGATATCTCTATGTTTCATTTTTCCACTTGCCATCATATTTTCTTCTACTTTTAGAGCATTTGTAAACATAGCAGCAAGAGTTGCTGATTTTCTCTCCCTTAATGAAAATGCAAAGTCATTATCAAAAGCTCCTGCATAATGCAATTTTGCTGCGGCCGCAGAAGGTTTTATATCCTCCGGGATGGAATTGTAAACGCTCATAAATCTGCTAGAGAATTCATGAACAAATTCGAAACATCCTTTTTTGAAACTGTTATATTGAGATAAAAGCTGCAGAGGGTTCTGTTTATCATCCCATCTATCTAAAAATGCATTCTGAAAGGCCTGAAAATTCACTATAGACCCATTTGGCAGATCTTTAAACCACTTCTTTGCTTCACCTAACAAACTCTGGGCAAAAAACTGCATTTTGACATCTGGGAAATCGACTTCTTCCAAGTCAATGAAGTCTTCAAACTTGACAACATGTTGTTTTGCGGCTATATCACCTTCTCCATCAAATAAGGAAATTCTTTAGGAATAATTCAGAGGAAGATCATGTAATACAGCAGGCAAACGCAAGGGAGCAAATCTGACTGCCATTGGTCTAGGTGGATTCACAGGTACTGAAGAAGTTTGAGCATTCTGAGAGGTAAATGTTTCATCCTTTGTGGTTTGTTGCAAATATCTCCAAAGGGAATCTAACAAGTAAGATTCTAACATACGGGGATTAAAATTAGTATCCTTAAGGTCAGACTCAGATTTGGTTTTCAACAGATTTTTTCCAACGTTAACTTCCCATTTTGGATTAAAACGAGAATCCTGAGATGATGATGCACCAAACAAAGGAAAATCTATCTTTTCTTTATTTTTTCTTTTAAATAGCTTTTCTGGGTCTTCAAAACTTTTCAAGACTTCGGTATCAGAGTTACCTCGCGTGTGTCTTCTTGAAGCCATACTGACTCCTTAAGTTTTGAACAAGATTCACAATGGAGTCACCAGGGCAAATATACAACCTCTTATGCTAATAAAGTTCTTGTTTTCCCACATAAATATTTCTTCAAATTTTGTCGTTCTCCCAGGGCAGATATGCACTTTCATTCCTCGGCAACGGCGCCAGTTTGTTAGCACTCAGAATGTACCCAGGTTGTAAAAGGTAAACTCCAAGGTAACAGCAAAACCACTTTAGAAAGAAACTGGTGTATTCTTCCAGAGAGGGATCTCTCAATACAGATTTAACAGGACCAGATATAAAACAATGTTTAAAGATTTGTATGTATGGCTGAAACAATCACATAATTAATGGCCATGGGGTCACATACGTATAAAGATATCACAAAGACATATACATGAGATTCATCAAAGGCAAGATAATCACTTCATCATAGTCGTTCAATTTAATCCAGGTGAAACAGAAGAGACGAGGAAACAACCCATTAATACAGAGCATCAAAGATGAATTCTATATCAACTTTAGCAGAAAAATGTATAAAATATCTGAAATGATGACTAGAGCATAAACATATGAATTCTAATCACCCAACGCTATATTTCAGATACGAAGAAGAAACAAAATGAAGTGTTACACTAGGAAAATACAATCACAAAAAGAAAGAAGCACGGACTGTGATATCAATGACACAAGAATCTCAGATAAAACCTCATGCATTCACTTTGTTATTCAAAATATATGTTCTCCAAAATCATTCCACACACGATGGGTTCCAACCCCCATCTCATAAAATAGATGCAAATATATACAAAAATAGTTTGATCTTCCAAGAAGATTCATAACTGAATGATCAGCTTAATTTAGAGTCTTGTAACTAAACCCCTAACTTCTAGGAATAAATTACAGCTCCAATCCTAACATATCATAGAGTAAAAATCAACTTGATAAGAGGTCTTTGCCCAGTCAGCTCCATGTCTTCACCTAGTCAGCTCCTCGGTATACAACGCCTGTCTCTACGAATGAAGTATGTATTTCGTTTTTCCAAACCGCTCCACTACTTTCCACTGCTCTGCGCTCGGGGTGTCACATTCCATAATTTCTCTAATCGATACTTCAAGCTCCATGTAAGCTTCATATGACACCTTAGGAAATCCTTTTCTGACGATCAGGAACTTTTGTAGAATCTCAAAATCCTCTGTCAATTTATCCACAATAGTTTTCCCTATTAGGCCTTTTTCCAAGTCATCAAACTTGGAATGGTCCATGCAACTCTGAACTAGAAAGTTGTGATAATTCTCTTGAGAAAATAGCCACCCTTCTGCATCCCAAAAGGAAGGCAGACCATCCTCGAACAGCTCCTTGAAAACCTGCTTGAAGTTATTAACCTGTGCGGCCATTTCATCAGCTCGGTCTTGGACCGTCTTCATTAAATGATGTTTGTGGATAAACTTCCTAGCCCATAGCACTATGGATATCTTGTCTTTTATCCCCATATCATGTAATTTCTGATATTTCAGTGAATTTAAAAAGTTCAGCGCATTCTGAGCTGTGGTGAGGGGATTTCTTTCCATATGTTCATTTACTAACTTTAATCTTTGGTGGGCCAAATTGATCAAAATATTCTGATCATCAACGAAATTCAGGTAATGCCGAAATTTGGTAATTTCTATAGACAGGGTGTCCCAAATAATGTGTTTTGCTCCTTGCAGGGGACCTTTACCTATGTTTTTCTCCTTCAATTCATTGAACTTCTTCTGCAGCTGATTCTTGTCTTGTAATATTTTATTTTTACTTTCACTTATTTTGGCCAACTCAGACTTTATCTTTTCGTTCTCTGCCTTTAATTCTTTAATTGCTTCATCCTTTAAGCTTACCTGGGACAGAGGCACCAACAAATCATCCGCAGAAAAATCATCCAATGGCTTCTCGATATTCACAATGGACACGTCTTCGTCGGTGGGAGTCTGACTCATTAACTCCTCCATAATCTCCTTCTCATCATTTTGATCCTTTTTCATCAAGGAAATTTGAGATAACAGTTCATTCCGTTCGGCCTCCCACTTGTCTTTTTCCTCTTGCAACTCAACAGCTCTCCCTTTATATTCCATCATCTCTTGATGGACCTTATCTTTCTCTTCTTGGAGATCCAATAATTCAGAAGACTGAACATGCTCAGTACCTGGGATCTTCAATTTTTTCTTTAAAACTTGGAGCGCATTGTCCTTTTCTTCTAGCATTCTTCTGACTGCTTGGGTGTGGTTTGAACTGACAATATCTGTTTGTAGCTTCTTAATCTGGATGGAATTCTCCTTATTTTTTACTCTTTCATGTTTCAATTGAATCTCTAACTTATCTGTCAAAATTTGTAATTTATTTATCGTTACCATAGCTTGTAACAAGTCTGAATAAATGATATCACTGGTTTGTTTGTGAAGTTGTATCTTATCAGGTACACTGATCTTATCCAACCGGATCTCCATATATAACATCTTTTTGTCATTTACCATGGCTAACTTGAACGTATTTCTTTCAACATATCTGGCAGAAATCAGAGATGTTTTTGGACTGTACAAATTTCTTACTCGCGGAAGAAAAATTCTCGTCTCTTCTAGAGACTGCTTTCTTCTCTCCATATAACTGGATTTGAGTTCCTCCTTTGACTTAAATACCGGGCTTAATTCTGAACCTTCCACACTTTTAAAAGAGAACTGATTTACTTGCACAGCCTTCATTGGAACTAGAGCAACCTTTTTGAAACCATCATAAATTTCTTCATTTAAAATTTCACCACCTTGAAACAACTTTGCCTTTTTATGCGATCCATATTTGTCAATTTCCATACTTTTGATTTCAGAAAGACTTCTCTTAATCACAATACTAGTGTCCTCTGTTGTTTGGGATGCTGTGACAGGTATAGTATGTGCATCTTCATCAAACCTTGAAATCTCGGTAAACTGCAACAAATTGGCTGTTTCAACCAGACCTTCAATAAACTGGTGATCAAAGGGTTTGTTCTTGTTGGCCTTCTTCCTCAAGGAGATTACATGGTGGGGATCATAATTTATCTTTGGCTCCTTTTGGAAATCCATATTCTCCAGCAATTTCTCTATGAACACTAAAGCACCTTTACTTTTGAAAATAAAAGAACCGACCTTCAGGGGGAATTTAATGTTTGAAGACTTTTTAAAAGCTCCAAAATGCTCTTCTTCAGACTGCAACCTTTGTCTCATGAATTCTAAAGCAAAAATCCTCGGGGTGAGGAAAGCAGGTAACTTATAAGGTTTCCTGGTAAATCCATATACTCTTAACACAGTGGAGTCTTTATGCAGGAACCAATCTCCAATTCGGTCTTCAAGTGAAGGCTGCATCAAACATTTCATCTCGTCCAAAACACGGGGCAATTTTTCATCAAACAACATTTTATACACTTTCGACATAATCGAATTGGCAAATTCGAACATGTTGATTTGCTTGGGCAAATCAGAAGAACAGATAGTATTCAAAAATTGCAGCTCAGTGACATTGGAACATAACAACATTTTGAACAAGTAGGTCTGAAATCTAAAGAACCGAACCTTTGGAAACTCACTTAACTGAAGATGGATTGATTCATCCAAGTACTCATCTAGACTAAACACAGGAATTGACTGATATTCGGATCCTAAGGAACTTCTTTTCAATAAAAAACCAAGGATGACTTCGCCCACGCGACAATCATCATCAAGACCCAATATTTGACAGACCAGAGAAACTAACAATTGGACTTGATTTTTAAAAATATGCATAGGGTAAGGTAAAGAAAGACCATCTAAAGATTGACCTTCTTTCAGAATACTAGACAGGAATTGGCAACGGATTTCAATTTCACACTTCTTGTAAAATTCAGCAATGACCGACTCATTCACTGACTCACGGTTATCAGGGCACTAGTGCAAAATGAGAGATTAGTGACGAAGAGACCAGAAAATTTGGTCACCACAATTTTTTTCAAGGGATAAATGACCAAAATTGATAAATTTAAGCGGGCTAACTAAAAAAGACCAAGATAAATGACCAATTTTGGTCA
>LPNX011086599.1:0-22419 GCA_001517045.1 Pseudotsuga menziesii | reverse complement strand
ATAGTATACCGGTTGGTTTATTGTTTATTACAATTAGAAAATGCTAATCTAGGTTTTAAATGAAGCTTTAGATCTGAACTAGTATTTAATTAAACATGGCTTTACTGGCAAATGGAATATGTCAGTAGAGTATGTAGGTCCAAGAACAACTATGTAATAGATTTGAAATAAAACCTAGTTTGTAGGAAGCACATTTTGAAACAATAAAATATACTACAGAAGTAAAAATAAAGTGCAAAACCCCTGATGGATATTTATACATGAATTAAATTTACAGAAGTGAACTAGATGAACAAACCCTCAATAAATCTAGCATAAGAAATTAATTACAGCCTATGGTTATAATTTAAAATGTAAACCCTAGAAGATTTAAAATCGAAAACAAATACATAGGGTTAGAATTTATCATGTAATCATTTGCCTAATTTATCCAACATTTATTCTAGAAAATGAAATAGGTAGTCTAGGATCTCATCCCTGTAAATTTAAGCTCCTTTAATGGCTAAAACCTGCACACTCAAATAGCCAGTATTAACAATTCATAGGTAGATCTGACCTTTGTATTAGATAACTGAATCACTTGGGAACTACCACGTTCCACCCAACCATGACCCAAAACCGTTCCTGGTTTCAATCTAGATCCCTCTAAGCTGGGTCCAACATGCAAGTAGCTTAGAGCACCTAAGGTGAGGTTGTCCTAGTTTTGTATATCAGGTCTGGATCAGTTCTCCTTCTTCCTATTAGGGAAATGTTCTCCAAGAACTCTCTCTTGAGAAATTAGTAGACAAAATAATGAATCCAAAAATATAGATCAGGTCCCCAATCCTTTCTTTGGTTTGAGACTTTATAGGTGGACTTTTCAGTCAAGGGGGTAGTTAAATCAAGAATTGCTTCATTTCTTTATTTAACCCTTTTCATTTAATTTAGTACTTTTAATATTTAACTTAGGAACTTTTAGCTAGTTCCTAATTTGAATTTTATAGGTATTATAATATTTAATTTTTTTCTTAGTAATAATAGTAATAGATGTAACTTTTCCTTCTTTCTCATATTATTAATATTATTACTATATTTAATCTTTATACATACCATGTATAAAATACATAATAATATAACATTTGTTAAGATTTGTCTTGTGGCATCACATATTGTGATCCTTATACTTACGACACTTTATTCATTAAGGTCATCAGGTAGATGGTTAGGTCTACTAGGCTAGGCAAATCTAAACATCCTTGCATGTTCGATTCCCTCATATAACATGGTAGTTATTCAGTACTTGATAAGAATACATAAATTCAAAATTTCATTTAATCACTTACAAATAAGTCTAATGAGATCAATATTTTTCTCGAGTCGTTTTCACTCGAGAATCATTAATTCTTTTCAGTAACTCCTAGCGCTTACCAGAGCCCATACTCAACGCTAAAAACATGGATTTACAAACTTATTGCTATTCCAAAGCTCTTTGCTCAACACTCATGCTAGGATGTACTTGTATGATACACATAGGGATACAATGGCCAAGGATCTGATGTTCGAGAGCTTATGCTAATGATAAACATGGAAGGCTCCAAGGCTTATGCCTAGCACTTCCAACTTATCTTTTCATGTGTTCCAAAGCTTCATGCTCAACACAAATATAATACTCATGTGCTCCAGAGCTTCTCGCTCAACACAACATTAACTACTCATGTGTTCCAGAGCTCCTCACTCAACACAAAACATCTCATCAATCATGTGATTCAGGGTCCACGCCCAACACAAACAAACATATATATATATTGTCAATAATTGGCTTACGCCCAATATATAAAACAATTCATAATGTTCATATGCAGTGGGGTCTTCAACCCAATATATCAAAATAAACATCAAGATAACATCATAATCAATGCGTAATCAATAGGCTCATGTCTATAAGTGTTAGGTCCAAAATTCGGGATATTACATTCAAAATGAAATGAAACAATTCTTATGAAACTATATTCAAATATGAATCCATTGGTACCAATATGAATCCATTGAAACTATATTCTCTGAGTAGAATTGTTAATCAGATCTTACCATCATGAATCATCTCTCTACGAATTAGTAGCACCTCTCTGGGAGAAGTGGATTTTCTTGACACATTGCAAGGCTCTCTTTTTGAAATCAAGATCTTGAGTCTCCTCATGTGAGATGAATATCCAGTCATGTTCCTAGTAGCCTCAATAACCTTTTGAGCCCATTTAGACATAGGATTGGGAGTAGGGACTGGATCTGGATTTGGATCTGATTGATCTTCATTTTCAATTTGATAAACTGATTCAACTTAGTCCTCTACTTTAGATTCTGAATCTAAAACATTAATGGAAACATTATCATATGAAAAATGTTTAGGTAGAATGAATTTACCTTCCCTTTCAAATGGTTGCTGAGAGTGCACTAGATCTTAGTATGGCATGAAGTGTGAGAATTCATATCACTTGGAGGCATGGTTTGCAACACCTTTTGCTATCATATTCCTAGTTGAGATATCTGAGATCTCCACTGAGTGAGGACCAAATACCACTCGCTTTGGTGAGCCAGTATGAGTCATCTGGTATACAAAAAATAGATTTGTTACCAAGGAGGGCACATAAAATACATTCTTGAACACTCCATGCTCTAATTTGATTGAACTCTTCCCTTCAACTTGGATTTGAGTGTCATATCCCATGTGAATACTTGGACCAGTAAGTTGTAATGAAAATAATGATTCTTTGGATGAAACTATGTGATTGGAGGCTCTTGAATCAATGAAGAAAGAATCATATTTTGAGAATCCATCTTTCAGTGCATGTCATCTCTCATGATATTCAGTTTTGTCTCCATAATCATCCTACTTGCGCATTCAGGGAAGGAAATATTGTGTTGCTCAAGGAGTCTTGACATCTGATCTATGGTTTTCTTCATACAACCTTTCTCTGTATGGTTTCCTTTATTATAATAGGATCACTTACCCTTGTCAAACCTTTGATGTTTTTCCTTCTTAGAGGGTGAGGCTTCATTTTCTAGAGAAAACTCTTATTTAGGTTCAAATTCAATGTTCCTCTTCTCCTTTCCTTTTTTTTCCTCCTTGATTGCACATTCTTTGTCTCACTAGCCAAGCACCAACCAAGAGAGCTTGATTTGGGGAGGCTCTGAGGGATCCCATCTGTATCAGCTTGTCTTGTTTCTGTATTAGAGATTTCGTGAAGGCATCAAGGGATCGAATTTTCCAATGAAGAGTTGTCAGTCTCCCGGAGTGAAAGGTGGATACAAACACTGTGAATTTTGGTCCAAGTTTTCTCAAAATGGAGAGCACCAATTGTTCATCCTTCTTATCAATTCCACACGGCTTGCATTGCATGACAAGAGATTTGAATTTTGAGAAAAATTGTTGTATAGTTTCAAAGTTGTTGGGTTGTAGTGTTATCAACTCATTCTCTTGAGCTCATCCTGCTTTCCAAACAAGGATTTGACCTTATCCCATATTTCTTTTGGATTTCTTAGTCCATCAAGATGGAAGAACATATCCCTGGAGATGTGTATGCACATGAAGTAAAATCCTTCATCCATCTTGTTCAGAAATAACATTCTACCCTCTTCTACAATATATCATAACTAAGAAAAAGGTAAAGAGATAAGCAAAAATGACAGAGAAAAAAAGAATCTTATGGTATTTCTGTGATAAATTTTGATCTTGAACTCGAATTGGGGTTCTCTTAGTACCATTGGAAAGATATCGTTGAGGGATACAACTTTCATGTTTTTAGATTCATGATATTCCTCGCGATTTTTTTGGGGCGTGCATTTTTTTAAATCTGAGCATAACTTAAGGAATCACAAAAATCATATTTGAAAAGATGTTTTTCGAGACTCCTTATTCCTATATTTACAAAAACGCATGCCCCATCCAAACCATTAGTAATTTGGTGAAGCTCAAAATATGAAAGTTCTATCCCTCGATGAGACCTTTCCAACGATACTAAGAATTCCCCAATATGAGTTTGGGATAAAAATTTAACTCAAAATATACCATAATATTCTCCTTTTCTCTCTCATTTTTGTTTCTCTCTCTACCCTTTTCTTATTTAGGATACATTTTGGGGTAGGTAATTCCTTATGGATGATTCAAATTTTCAAGAGGCTGATGGGGCTCGACCTCTCTACCCATGGTAACCCTGTACGTATCCCTACTAGGCAATGCAATTTGCATATCAACCCTCCAATCAAGATAGTTGAAGGGTGCCAGGATTCTAGGTGTCAAAGTTGCTTAATTCTCCATCTTACAGCTTCAAGAATAGATTTAATTCTTCAGAATGTTTTTGACTGTACCTGCAAAAATAGTGCAAAAAACTTCAATTCGTAATCAAACCAATTCAAACAATCTACACTTCAACATGTGCACTTTCTCTAGGTGCATCATACCTGGATAGACTTCTCTAGATAGAATTGAGAGGGAGTACGATAAGAATACCATGAATTATGTGGAATCCAATTGCTTATGGTGCATCAATGAAAGTTTCTGAGGTTTCAACTGGCCTTGATACCTGCTCTGATACCATGTTTATTTGGTGAAGCATAGGATCTTCAGACCTGCATGAGATCAATTAGAAAAGTAGGATGCAGACGAGAGAGAAGAATTTAGTAATGATTGATCAATTACTCATGGAAAAATTGCACATGCATGGAGACAAAATTAGAAGAATATCATGACATCCATTAATCAGTTTGTTGTATTTAATGTAATGGTGTTACAAATAGGAGAATTCAAATGCCTTAGGTAGGATTTGAATCTACCAACTTGGACTAACTTTGAAGCTAACTCGGTGTGGGAAAATCACCACTAGATCTCACTAATGCAACTCCAAAAAATTGAATCAAATCACAAATAGTTAACTGATCTAAGTAGGTGAGGAAATGTGCCCTAACTCCCTTAAATCATGTAAACTGGGCCTAGGATGACCGAAAGTGAATTAACTTATGGGAATCGAAGCATAACTCAACAACGACTAGGGTGATTTACCAGAGACTGCTGGTGGCACTTAGAGTGGGTTCCTAAATTATAGGGATTGCTCCCTAGAGCTCTGGTTCAAAGAGATGGACGTCATGTTGAATTTTACCTTTCAAGCTTCCAATAAAGAGACCAAAAAAATTATCTTCTAAAATATTCTTCACTCTAAGACTTAGCTATTGAAATTTCTTGATGTTCTATGTAACTAAACCTTTTATCTTGAGATTTACCAACTGGATAAAGAGGTGTTGCTATTTATATGCCCATAATGTGAAATCAATTCTTGTGTGAATATATACCAAAAGATAATAGAGTTTTTTGTACGGTCACAAAGCCATTGGTATCATATAAATTGATCATGCTATAAATATAAGGATGCAATAATTACTTTTTGCAAAGTTTGCATCTGATGTAGATCAAAGAATTGCTCCATCTGAAAAATCCATTTGATTGGATCATTTCCATCAAAATTTATCATGACAATCTTGGGTATAAGTTAGTTCCTTGGACCTAAGTTGAACCCATAATATTGTATTGAATCATAAACTTTTGGGGAATCAAACTTCTTACTCTCCAACTGTTTTTTAATTTTCTCAAGACGTGACTGGAATAAGTCCCCTTTTTCTTCCTTATCCTCTTATTGAGTAGATACATGAGGAATACATCTATGTTTTATATCCTTCATCAATTCCTTCCATTCTTGAATATCTTATTTTCTAGCTATCCCTTTGAGATCCTCTTTACTAGTCATCTTATTTTCCAATTTAACTAAGTCATCTATTTTCACATTTCCTTTAATCATATCTTCCAACTTGGACACTCTAAAATATATTTCTTCCAATTCATCGTATGTCGGGGATGAATCCTATGGGGATTTTAGTGGAGTGTGATTTTATACACTTCCTTTTGGTGGCATTGTGAACAATACAAATAGATATTTTTACTCAAAAATTAAAATGGCGTACCTTTTTCTAAACCTGACTAGAAGATTGTTTTAGGGTTGACTTGTAACTGATGTCAATTTGACATTTTTGGTTCCTCTATGTCCAAAAATTCCTCCTGATTTAGCCTAGTGTATTCTATTTCAAATGCCACATATATGAACTAATTTGGATGTTCCAAAAAAGGTTATTCCAAATAACCCAACAAAACCTATTTGTTTCCTATCCGGAAGATAAAACTTGTAGGGTATTCCATGTGTCCAATATTTTGTGTCTATAGTTGAAAAACCTACCGAAGATACCCTAGTACTTCCTATTTATGATGAAAAAGGTCTCACTCAATTCGGAACTTGGATTCCTCATATATGACCTTTTTCCCCAGAACACTTTTTTTAGGCTAGGTTTTGTACTAGTAAAAACCCCTAGCTTCCTCTGCAAATATATCCTAAAATGTAATGGTTCAGTATATGAATTTCAGAATGAAGATATCTATGCTTGTTTTAGAAGTTGTTTTTTAACCTATATCCTTAAATCCTTATAGAAAAAAATTTGTAGCTAAAATTCCAAGATGACTCATTTTATGAAAACTAGTCCCAAGGAAAGAGATCTGATAGCAAATGTTATGCAACCAAGTCCCAAAAATAACCTAAGAATATCAGAAATGGACAAGAAGAGAGTAATCCACGCCTTAATAATGAATAACATAGATAAATAGCAATCATCTTCGAAGGAGGAGCCTCCTTACACAATGTACTAAGTACACAAGACAAGACAATATGCAATGATGACTAAATGAGAATCTATCCTTCCTATATATAGGAGGAAAAGGTGTACAATAACAGCTAATAGACCAAAGACAACATAAATAATATGTAGTGCACCACAATATATGAGATAATGCGCCACACTATATGGGTTAATGTACCATCATTAAGGGCTTAACAAATTAAAATATGCATTAAACCCATGGACGGGCACATTACATTGGGACATTTATGTAATGTCCTAAGTCTGGTGTGCAGAACTAAACACTTTAATTCTGTAATTTTACTTAAACAATTCTGAAATTTTAAGGGGTTCACACAGAGCCTTCTCGGATTGGCAAAAAACAAGGGTTTCTTCTAGGAGATTTTGCAGAGGACAAGAGTGATCAGTGGGAAGAAAAAAAAGAGATGTCAAAAATTGAATTTAATCTCCCCTAACACATTTATTTCTAGTTCCATTTAGGTTTCAGAATCCGTGCCGCGAAAACCTACTACCACGCTTCTGGGTAGCGAAACTGTGCAACTAAGGAGAGTAGTTTTTCCTGTCTCAACCAGAGGATTAGGGAAACTTGTAGAGGTTTTTTACAGCCTTAATTTAATATATAAAAAGGTATTTAAACATTTTTCTAAGGTTCTGGAAATTTTGAGGTGTTTTGGGTGGATTTGGGGATTTCTGGCAATTTTGGTCAAGAGAAACTCTGCGCAGAGGAGGATCCAGAAAAGTAGTATGATCCCAATGAAAAATTTTTCTGGAGCTGGGTATGGGAATTTGGGTATTTAATTGACCCCTAGGAATTGACAGGGCTTAGTTTCAGTTTACAGAACTCATTTTATATCAGATTTAGCAAAACTAGTCACTAAAAGCTAGTAATCTAGCTAGGGTCTAAAGAAAGTAGTTAAATCAAGTGAAATCGATTTCTGTAAAACATGAGAATTATAAAATAGGTAAATATCAGTTTTATGAACATGTAAAATCACTTAAATCAGTTCCCCAGCATGACATATTCCTTATAGCACTCATATTTGTTCATTTCCCCCCATACATTGATAAAGTAGGCCCTTTTAGGGAAAAATGAGACAAGATTCTTTATGTGTAGAGATATTTAGACCTGATAAATATAATTTTTATAATATTATGAACCTACAGAACAGAAATTACATCATCGAATGACCATTACAAGGATGCTCAAAAAATGAGGGGTGGGAGGCCCGGATCATGACCAACAAAGGGTTGTGAGCATAGGTTAAGCATGAGCTTCACTAGAGCTCGACCTGAACTTGATGGAGGCTGAAAATAACTATGATTATCCTTCAATGTCTTCAATATAGCATTCCACACCTGCAATGGAAGAGAAGGGGATGGAAGGAGAGGGGAATGGAAGGTTGGGGCTCATCTCCCAGTAGTCTGAGACACAACACTCAGAAGTAATGATCACATAAGAATTTAGAAATCAAATAATCAACCAAACTGAATCAATGGGTTTGAATTTATATTTTATAGACTTATGGATGACCTGCTTAGTAAGTTGAGGCCAATGGTGACCTGTGAGAGCAAGTCAACCCCATGGGTGACCTAACCCTAGCCACAAAAGTGCCCCCTTTGGAAAATTAGGCAAGTAGGACCATGTGTAATTGTTTATAATTCCAAATCATCCTTCACAATTAGAAACTGCACCCTCCCTTAGTCCAAAGATGCCTCTTTTGAGTTATGACAACTTTCTGCTTTTCCTGGCTCATAAGGAAACTCTTTCTTTCCTTAAAAAACTTTCTTGCTTTTACCTCTTTCCGCTTTTTCTGCTTTTAGGAAACTTCCCTTTATTCTCTTGCTTGATTTTGTCATGGACTTTCTTATTTTTACCAAGGAAAGGTGACTAGCTTTCCCCAATGCACCCTCCTGACATGGCAGCCTTAATTCCGCATCATTATTGTGCATAATAAATAAAATCGCTGAAATAAAATTAAATACATGCCTTAGAACAATTATTAGTAAAAATTTATCCTAGGAGGAATAATTAATAACAACTTGAGCCCCTAGGAACTTAGCATGGTCAATTTGAGGGAACATGACAATTTAGTACATAGATTATGATTGAAAAGTTGGGATATCATAGAGGTATCACATTATTTGGTTGCTATAAAGACTTTTATCATTCCAATGGAGAATCGTTAGAAATGCTTAAGTCGACGAGAACATAGAAAATCAGAAACATTTTGGTTTTGTTTTTTGTAAAGAGCCATTGATCTCGTGCATTTAAACAACAAACACTTGGACATCAAATCTAAGTCATTTTCCATATCAATGGACATGTGAATAACTTCTTAATTGATGTGACGGGATGTGTTCATTTTACACAATTCAAAACCTTGTTCGAAAAAATGCATGCAAATGGGAATTGACACAGTTTAAGCACTCCTTTGATTTGAAAATCGGTTCATTTTAAGATGGGATAGAGAGAAAGAACCTCGCTTGGTGTTATTAGAAATTCTAAAAAAAAAGAGCTTATAAAAGGACTAATAGGTAAAGTTGAAGTTAAGGCCCCAATGAAAGCGCTAAAAGATGACTTGGAGGATAAACACAGACCACTGTCAAAACCACACAACTTGTCTAATAAATTCACGACCCTTGGCACATGGGACCTCTTGGGATGAAAGGAAGTCCATTTGCGGGTGGTTTTGAATCTAACCATGATGCCCAAGTGCAGGTTTGGGAAAGACTTGCATCTTCAATAGGCTACGGAGCAAAGATATTTACAAAAGGTGAAAGCAAAGCGTAGTTCCTTTACCACCAATAAGGATACCATGCACCTGTGTCGGGATGAGAGACCTGAGACAACTCCATTAATGATGAAAACTAGTTGTGAAACTACCTTGCTCGAGTCATGATAAACCACCTCCTTGATGGAATATTTCTAGTGTACAAGAGGTTTCTTCCTTAGTGATTCGACTTTTAACAGTCATCTTCTTCATGGATAAGTTTAGGGGCTATATATAGCCCATGGGCTATAACAAAATTTTAATGGTATATTTTTTTATATGGAAAGGGTTTTTTGAGCTAAAATATATTAGCCTAATATTTATTAGAAAAACAATAAATCCATAATGAATAGCCTCCGATATATTACTGAGGAAAATGGAAAAAAATCATTTTTGCCATAGAAAAATTGTCTTCCAATCTACCTTTCGCCCCCAATTTCTAGAGAAATTCAAGTGAAATCATTTATTTTCCCCCAATATTCAGTAATGGAGGTTCCCAAGGATTATTTTTCCCTCCATTTTCCTTAAATTTCAGGCATATGGTTACATTTGACTATATTTTTAGTGAGTTTCATGTGATAACTTCTTTGAGCCCTCGATTTCCAGTATTGGAGGGATAATCAAGGGATATTTTGTTCTATATAAAGGCTATAGTGATTCACGATTCACCCACATCACATTGCGCCTGCAGGGTGAAAGTTTTGGTTGATGCAATTCCACTTGTCATTCTTATTTTTCTTGGCATTTTAATCTTCGTATAACATCTCCATTGTCTAAAGCTCTGGTCTTCAAGGGGCATACAACACATGCAATTTATCGGAGAATACAAAATTACATCACTTTTTTTATCCAATAATTAATGTGGTATGATTTTTAGCATGCCTTTTATGTTTTTAATCCACAATTACAATAGATTGTTATATTGTAAATTTACCTTTTATAATGCTTTTTATCATGGATTCTTTTTTAGGCATGTTGAATTCTAGGGAACTTTTGATGCTTAGGGCTCATTTGATGTTATTAGGGTTTATTCTATCCTAGGAGTATTGGTTTTGTGAATGTGTTATAGAGATCAAAAGATATGATTTATTTTATGCCTTGTCATGCTTAAACTATAAACTCACATTTATATGTTGTTAGTGGATGCTACTCATGATGGAGATACGTCACATGGTTTTTATATGTTCAAACTCAATTTAACCCAGTTGTTTAAAATGTGCTTTTATTATGATCTCGCTTTGCAATTATTATTGGATCTAAGGTGCTAATGAGAGTGTATATGTTCATATTTTATGTCTGTTATTGTTGATGTTTGGGATGTTTGTAATGTTAATGAATGCACAATAATTATAATGGTGGGACTACAGTGGAATGGTCATTATTTTGGCTCTCTTCTTATAGAGTTGGCCAAAGAATTATGGTAGATTCTTTTATTTCTATTGACAAGTTTGTGACTTGAATACCTTTTTGTTCATATTTCCAAGTTCGTCAATTTTATTTGTGAGCTAAATTTGTTGGGTTCAGTACTTGCTTTATGATATTTTGTTTTTTGTAAGGGTTGTTAAGAAGTAAAATGTTTTTTGGTGATTTGTTTTGATGTGTAATTGATATCATCATATAGAAATGGACCTAGTTATGATTTAGTTGGAAGACTATCTTTATTTCCATCATTATTGTATATAATATGTACAAGGCATGCTTGACCTGAGACGTAGACACTATGTTATTTGATATATAGTATTTTTGCATTCAATGATGGTGCTAAAACAATTTTACCACAATTTGCATGCTTTCAAAAATTTCTAGTGACATGTATACAAACACATCCTCACTTTATATGAGAAAAAGTAGTCTTTAGTTCTAATGAAATGTGTGATGATGAATTAATGTGATTTCTAGACTCTTGTTAATGTATGTTCTTATGTCTTGTAACCATTGCAAGTTTCTAATTAACTCTAAACATTCTAGACCAAATGACATAATTTATATTTTGATTGTCAATAAAAGAAAGGAAAAAGTGACATTAGTATCTATAAAAAGATAACCATGTTATTGTTTCTTAGAGGGTATATTAAAAATGCAATATTTGGAAATAATCTAATTGGGAACTCATACAGTATATTAAGGTTGTGGGTCTCGATAATACTCTGGGTTGTAATAATGGTTCATGGATGCCATAACCACTCCATAGTGTAAAGTGTTCAATTATATCAATTTTTTGGTATGTCAAGGTTTGAGTCCCCAGAAGTCTAATGGACCATTAAGGAAGAGATAACAAGTGGAGTAACCACTTGCACTAAATCTAGTTAGTCTAGTTGTGTTTCACAAACACCTCCAGTTGTGAGTGACTCAATACTACTTGTGAAATGTATAAATAAATCCCTCATCTACGCATTCATTCATTTTCTCATTTGAGTGTCTAGGAGTCGAGAGAGTAAATATTTGTTGTATGATCTTCTATTGCATTACCTTAATAATCTACAAAATCAAAAGATTATTCTTCCTAGCAAAATATTCCCTGAGACGTTACAAGGTTTTAATATTTGATGAAATATTTGCCAAGTTTTTACAATATCTTATAATATAGTGAAATATTCACCAAAATTTTACAAATTTCTATGTTAGAATGAAATATTAGCCGAAAAATTATATATACATATTATATTATTGATAAAATAGCCCTCGAATTTTTCTATATATTAGGGATATTCACCCAATTACTATACATATAAATTTTGGGGGTGTTCTTAAAATTATCCTTGACCTTCTTCAATTTTTTCTTGGGTAGGAGGCGCCATGCATTAAACCCTCATCTCTCCCTCATTTCCCAAAATGTGTTATGAGTTAACATGTCCTTGTAGAATGTTGAAACCATCATGCCACCCGTCATGGGGTTGATGAAGTTCATAGATTTAATAAGGAATAACAAGGTAATTTTTTACTACTGATTAAGGCTTCTCAAGTGATAATTTTTAGATGAAGGGTAAGAATCCATATTAGATAGTGATAACAAAAAGGTCAAGATCTATGAAGGAGAAAATTGTATTCTAGCCTTGTAGTTTCTCTATGATGTTGGTTTAACTCATTAATGTAGAGATCAATTAATGTAGTAATAGAACATCCTCATTTATGTAGAGATCAATTAATGTAGGAATATAACATCCTAGCTTAATTAAAATAGTACTATATCTATCCAAGTTACATTTATACATAGGTCATATAATTCACGAGAAGAAAAAAATAATGCAAATGATACTGGAATTGGGGATATGCAGAAAATCATGCAAATGATACTGGAATTGACTCCTATGCCCTCTTCTGGTGCAAGAGGTGTAGTCTAATCACTGAAAGTACAAGAAATGGAGTTGTAGCAGACGTAATAATTATGGTAGATACTAATCATGGTTTGAGGAGCATAGTTGTAGAAGGAGTAATAATTATGGTAGATGATGATCGTGGTTCTATATTGCTATGAGATTTCCTTCAAAGCATGCATGAGGTGTAGTTTGATTAGTAGAGGTACAAGAAACAAAGTTGTAGTAGGCGTAATAATTTATTAAGCCTTAAATGTTGGAACATTTCCTCCTATATTTTGGCTCATTACATATTATTTATGTCCACTCAGTTCTATTAGTTGTAACTATAATTAGTATTATTATATTAGTTATGTCACCTTGGTTCTATTACTTGTAATTAGACCTCTTTGTCTCTTATATATAATAAGGAGACCCTTTTCATTTGGATAATCTCCACTTGTCTTGTCTTGTGTACTTAGTACATTGTATAAGGAGGTTTCCCCCTGAAAAGGATTGTTATTCATCTCGTTTATTCTCTAGTAAGGTGCTTATTATTATTTCTAGTCTAGTTATTCTCTTTCTAGGACTTGGTTGCATAACATTTGGTATTAGATCTTGGATGATTCCAAAATGAGTCATCTTGGCCTTTTCACTATAAATGTTTATCTAGGATGTTTCAGACAATGAAACTTACAAGGGACTTAGAGTACATATCAAGATTCCCATGATATAAGTTTCAAATCCTAAATCATTACAAGTTTGGATTTATACCGAGTGGAAGTTAAGGTGCTTTACTTTTCCAAAAACTAATCTAAAACAAGTGTTCTATGATTTTTTTTTATATGTGGAGCATTAAATATCCAAATTGAGTGAGACATATTTCATTAGAAAGAAGGAACACACTACCTTGGGTTGCGATTTTATAATAAAAAACGAAAAACTGGACATGTGGAATGTCGTACACTCTCTTTCTTCTGAAAAGAAAAACAATAACACGTGTTGGGAATTTTTTCACAATCGTTCTTTGGCACATCTAAATTAAACAAAACCTATAGCATTGGAAAAAGGACATTTCAAGACACCACCGGCTGATATTTCTGACTCAAATGGGTCGAAATTGCAGGGTTAACTCAATTGGAAGGTCGGATAGCAAATCAATCTTCAAATTAGGGTTTGAAAAAGGTTCATCATTTTTAATTTGAATAATTTTTAGTAGAAGGATCTATTTGAGGTGAATCCCAGGGGTGATATATCTCTATATTGTTCAAAATTCCACCAAAAGGAGGTGGAAAAAAACACACTCCACTCAAACCACTAGAGGATTTATCCCTGACCTACGATGAAAGTGAATACCTATCTTTTTGAATGTCTAAGTTAGAAGATATAGTTAAAGGGTCTATGAAAACAATTGATTTACTTAATTTAGAGTAAAGGATGGGGCATATGGAGAATACCATGGAGGAAAATATGAAAAATATTGCTAATCTCATACAAAATCTAGGGGAAATATCCCTATAGGTGATGATGTGTTCCAAGTTACTCAGGAAGATGAAGGTAGTGTCCATGTTGAGAAATCTTCAGTAGTGAACAATATTCCAAGAGGAATTGATTCTAGTAATGGAGGTAACCATGGATGGTACCCAAGGGGTATCCAACTCCCTAAGATTGACACAAGGAATTTTGAGGGAAAGGACCCCATAGCATGGATATTCCATATGGAGAAATTCTTTGATATACACCAGGTGCCGATTCTCCATAAGGTACCTACTACATATTTATAATTGGATCCTGAGTAGTTTGTGTGGTACCAATGGCTTTATGATCTCAAAAATAACTCCATTATATCTTGGTCCATTTTTACAGAATAATTAATATAGTATCATGATGATTGTAATGTCCCCAAAAATTGAAAAAAAAAATTATAGGCTAGTAGAAAACTACCCAAAGAGGATCATTATTGCTCTTGCGGAATTACATGCGCTACTTAACTTTCGATCTCTTCAGAAACTGCTCATACTGTCTTGTTAATATCTTATCCATTCAATGATTATTAGTTCGTTTACTTCTTATGTCTTAATTATGTTATTTAAACTATTTGTACATCTTAGTTCTTACGGTCAGTGAGTTAGTGAATTGTATAGTTCATTGATTTACTTCTGCACATGTGTACTCTGTTTATTAAGTATAACTAACTTACTTTGTTGATGTGAATAAAGTGGTGGAGTGGCGGGACTAGTTCTCCCATGACGGTCTGATAGGTAAGGTATTTCTTGGTTACGCAGGATTACTTAGTTCAATCGAACTAAGGAACTTTTCTCTTTTGTTTACGCAGGCTTACTTAGTTCAATCGAACTAAGGCACCTTTCTCTTTTGTTTACGTAGTTCATTATTTGCGATGAGATTAGATGTATAGTGTGTTGATAGCCTTGGTCGTCAATAACCTACTACTAGTTATTACGTTGCCTATTGACTTGGTTTTTCAAACTTGGTAAGTGTCATTATCATCAATTTATCCATTACGGCTAAATTTCCTCTACATTAATTATTTTTCATTATGGTCTTACTTTCGTCATTTTTTGATGTCATTGATATCTTTTCGTGCTATGTATATTTTCACTATATATTCTTTTTAACGTTTCCTATGTTCTTTTATTGGCAGGTTATTAGTGGTTTGAGAGCAGAGCTTTGGATTTGATAATCCAAGATATTTACATGGCATACTTTGTATGCCATCGTGCTTAAGCCTAAACGCCTTAATACTATGGTATTAAACCCTAAGCTCTAAACCTATGTAGTAAACCTTATCTACAATCCTAAGCAAGGGTATTACACTTTTGAACTAGCGCAACCTATGACTAAGTATTATGACAATACTAGCATAGTGCAAGCTTTGTATTAAGTTAACGCTGATGTTTAAAGTTTGGGGTGACATAATATATGGTATGAACCATATATAACAGGGTTTAAGAGATGGTATGAAGGGTGGTGATATTTGATACATTGTAACAAGTCGTGACTATGGGACTGGGTTTGTTGAAATGTTAATGGACTCCAACATGGTGCATTTAATGCTCTTCGTGAATCGTGACAGCCTTCCCTTAGGCTTGGCTCACGATAGCTGTGCAATGTATTTGTCATTTGGGGTTTTTGTTGTTTGGCTCTGCATAGAGGTATGGCCATGGAGGTGACCTTCTACTTGTGAAGGTAAGCCCGCGTGAGCTCTTAAGCCTACACATTAGTTTGGTTTACAGTTTGGAAGTAATGGCATACTCCTCATCCTCATTTGGTTGTTTCTTGTAGGTTCCTAAAGGGATGGAGGGCAACATGGATACAACATAGTTGGCTCCGAGCGTTGCATTCATGGCCACGGTAAGCCTGCTGATCAAGCTTATGATTGTCACCCTACAATCCTGTGGTAGGGCTATGTTTCGACTAGTTGTTTGGTTGGGGTTTGATGCTGTATCGAAATCGATTTTTCCTTCAGGATTGAATACAGACTTGGTTTATTAAAAATGGAGGCATTATGACATGACTTGATGCTTGGGCCATTCGTCTCTTTGTAATGTTTATTTTGGTTATGAACTCATTACTGTTTTGGTTTTGGGATTTTAAAGCCATGAGCTGCACCATTGCAAGCAATGGTGCCATAGCCCATTGGCACGCCTGTGTAAAACCTTGCTCTCGGCCTTTAATGGTGACTATGTACAGACATCTGGGAACCCTGTGTAAATAGATGTAAGCCTTTGCTTCTTATCATTCATAAAGGTTTATGGTGTATGCGATTCCCTCCTGCATTTTTATTTAACTCTGTATTTTAAATAGGGTTTTTAATGGATAGAGGCATACGCCTTAATGAATGCTCTGTGTGTAATTGATGTTAATTAGTTTTATAAATGTAATAGTTCGATAGCGTGGGTAAAGGCCATGTTGTCAATGGCATGAGCCTTCCCACAGTGCTGCGATAGCTTGTAATTTCATTGCTTATGGCATCTGGTTCTTATGTGATATTGGACTGTGTTTTAAATCGTTGTTTGACCTTGGCCGTGACTTATGTGAGCACTATGTATTAAAATGTTAGTGGGTTTTGTGGAGGCCAGGGTATGCAGACCCTCAATGGCACTCGTTGTTTTTAAATAACTTAGACTCTATATTAAAATGTTTAGCGGCCAAGGCCGTGCTGTAGCTAGAGCTTATGAACTCTCTGCTAGCGTAGGAATTTTAATTTATATGGAAAATGTGTGCGTCATGGCCTGTGACTGGGTATACGACCTTCGTCGATTTGGTCCAGAAAAATTTCAAACTGTGAAGAGTTTTATAAGAATTAATAGAAATGGTAATAGGAATTTACTTTGAGGACTTTGTTATGCATTTTGATTATGGTGATGATTTATGTTACGGTTCTTATTGTGGATTTTAATTTTGTTTAAGAAAAGAAGTTGTAACCTGTGAGGGTCGATACCACGACCTCTGTTAATTAAATATGACCTATGTTTATTAATACAGAGTTGTATGAAATGTTACTTGATGAAACTTTTAGATGGATTTATGTTATGATGTTGAATTATGTAACTTGGTTTATGGTTATGTAAAGATGGATATTATATGGATTTTTAAAGATATAAAGCATGAGGATTTATGGTATTTTAATGTAGATGTTAAGACTATAGATTTTATGGTAGAATATTGATAAGGACCACATGAATGGTCACGATATCCCTTTGTTTAAATTTAATGTGGTTTTTGTTTTTGTGGAGTATTTTTAATGTAATTTTTTATATGATTACAGACCTTGAAAGGTCTTAGATGGATTCTTTAATTTTGGAAATGAATGCATAGATAATTTTTATAGATATTTATACCTGATAGTTTATTTATAAGTATATATAGTTATCTTGTAAAAGAATAGCTCTGGTTGTAAGTAATACCTTAGGGTATCTATATAGCATATTTATTTCTTTAAATTTACTCCTATGGTTAAATCTACTATAATCTGAAACACATGTCTCTACTGACAAATGTAATATGTTAGTAGAGATATAAGTAATAGGTTAACAATTAAATAACAGATCTAGATTTACCTAGTCTACAATATTAATTTCTTAATATGAAATGAATACAAAACACAAATTTTAAAGATGGGAACCTAGCTATATACAGCCTATGATAATATTTCCAATCCTAGGAATATTGAAGAGAAATAAAGACCCTAGAAAAATCTAGGTAGAACATTAATTACCTAGGGTTTGTAAAATATATAGAAGCTTTTACATAAAGCATCCTGCATTTACCCTAGAAATAAACTTTGACATACTAAGAATTCATACCTGTGATTTATCTTCTTGAAGCTCCTTTAATGGTTGAACCTGCACACTTTTCAAATAACCAGCATTACCAATTTAAGATAGATTTGACCTCTGATTTTGATGACCAAATCACTTGGGAACTACCACGTTCCTCCCAACCATGACCCATAACTGTTCCTGGTTCTAATCCGGATCCTCCCGAGCTGGAATCCAACATGCAAGTAGCTTAGAGATCCTAAGGTAGGGTTTCCTAACTGATATTCAGTTCTCCAATAGTCTTCTTTTCCTTACAGGATAAAATCCTCCAAGAAAACACTTGAGAGCAAAAATAGGCAGAATTATAATTCTCCAAGAGAAAAATCAAAATCCCAAGCCTTTGCTTGGCTTGAGTCTTTATAGGTAGAATTTTCAGTCAAAAGGGGTAGTTAAATCAAGAAATCCTTGATTTCTTGATTTAACCCTTTCTAATTTACTGGGGTAATTTTCAATTCTTAACCTAGGAACTTTTAACTAGTTCCTAGTTAGTCTTTCATAGTTATTTCACTATTTATTAATCTTTTAATAATAAATAATAATTGGTGGAGCTTCTGTTCTTTCTTTATTCAATTATATAATTAATAATAATTAATTCTTTATACATACCATGTATAAAATACATAGTATTAAAATACTAGCCTTAACATTTGTCTTCGGGCACCATGCGTCATGATTTGTCTTTAGGCATCATGCGTCATGATCCCTAGACTTAACGACACTTATTTATGAAGGTCAATTAGATAGATGGCTTAGGTATACTAGGCTAGGCAACTCTAAACATCCTTGCATGTTGGATTTCCCTCGTATAACGTGGTAGCTCTTCAGTACTTTGATGAGAATATAGAAATTCAAAATTTCATTTAATCACTTATAAATAAGTATGATGATGATCAATATTTTTCTTGAGCCGTTTTCACTCAGAAGTTATTAAATTCTTTTCACTAACCCCTAGCGCTTACCAGAGCCCATACTCAACACATATAGTAGGGACTTAAAAACATAGTGCAATTCTAGAGATTTCACTCAACACTAAATGCAAGGATGTACTTGTACAATACACCTAGGGATACAATGGCAAAAGATCCAATGCTCCAGATCTTATGCTCAACATCAACATGGAATGATTCAGAGCTTATTCCCAACATTTCCAATTATATTTTGATGTGTTCTAGAGCTTTATGCTCAACACAAATGTAAGTACTCATGTGCTCCAGAGCCTCTCGCTCAACAAAAAACATCTCATCGATCATGTTCTTTAGGGTCCACACCCAACACAAACATTTCATCAATCATGTGCTTCAGGGTCCACGCCCCACAAAAAACATATATATACATATATATCATCAACAATTGGCTTACGTCCAATATACAAAAAAAATCATCATGTTTATATGCACTGGGGTATTTGACCCAATATAAAATAAAAAATCAATATAATCATCACGATCAATAGGCTTATGTCTATAAATTGTAGGTCCAAAATTCAGGACATTACATCCCTCCTCGCTTAGTACAACACCGTCCTTAGTGTTCTAGGGACTCTGAATGATATCATGAAACAAGGCGGGGTAAGCCTTTCTCATGGGTTCCTCATTATCCTAGGTAGCTTCATCTACCTCAAAGTGCTTCCACTGCACTTTCAATTGGACTACAGTGCACTTCTAAATCTACACTTCTCTCTTGTCCAATATATGCAAAGACTCAGGGGCAAATTACCCCTCAGGTTCCACCTGTAATAAGGACCAATCAATGACATTCTTAGTGTCATAAACATATTAATTTAATAAAGATGCATGGAAAACATTATGAACTCTTACGTGCGCAGGTAATGCTAATTCATAAGCCACTGGTCCTTTCTTCGCCAAAATTTCAAAAGGTCCACAAAACCTAGGTGCGAACTTACCACACCTACCCAAGCTCAACGAGCTCCATTTTTCTTTCACTTTTAAGTAGACATGATCACCTACTTGATAGTCTTTATCTTTTCTTTTCTTATCCGCATAACTTTTCTGACGGTCTTGTGCCTCTTTAAGGTTTCCCTGGACCTTGGTAACTAACTGTTCCAAGTCCAATAATAGGTCAGACCCTAGCATGAGCTGATCCACCGGACTGTCCCAAGTAACTGGGTTCCTACACTTCCGTCCATAGAGTACCTCGAAAGGAATCATCTTGGCGGAAGCCTGATACCCGTTGTTGTATGAAAACTCTGCGAGGTGCAGATAATCCTCCCACTTGGTGGGTTTGTTCATGACATACATTCAAAGCATGTCTTCCACAGTTTGGTTTACTCTTTCTGTCTGCCCATCCATCTGCGGGTGATAAGCAGTTCTAAAGTTCAGTTGCATATCTAATCCAGAGAATAAATATCTCCAAAATTTTCCTATAAACTTAACATCTCGATCCGAGATAATTGCTTTGGGTATCCCATGCAATCTGAATATCTCTTTTAGGAAGATATCGACAATGTTCATGGCCTTGTAGGTCAATTTCACGGGGATGAAGTGTGTCGCATTTGAAAACTTGTCAATGACTACGAAGATGGAATCATTTTGATTCTTTCTTTTCGGTAAGCCAGTAATAAAATCCATACTGATAACCTCCCACTTCCATTCTGGAATGGGAAATGGCTGTACCAATCCTGAAGGATGTTGGTGCTCAGCTTTAACTAGCTGGCGTTCCTGAAATTTTGCAATAAACATTGCAACATTGGCCTTTAGCTTAGGCCAAAAAAGTGTCTCTTAATGGCATATATCATCTTTTGATATCCCGGGTGCCCTAAGTAGGGTGCCCTATGAAATTCTATGAGGATGCTGGACCGAATGTCCCATCCATATAGAACATACAATCTATCCTTGGACCATAGTAGTATGGAGTCATCCACCTTGTATTCCTTCTATTTTTAAAACAACCGGTCCTCCTGGACCTTCCTGAGGATCTCCACAAAGAATGGGTCAACCTTGTTGGCTGTTCTAATCTTCTCATGCAAATCTGCATCAGTTTGAATGAGGGTCACCTCATATATCATATGAGTTCGTTGACTCAAAGCATCGACAACTTTGTTCTCTTTTCCCTTAATATGCTTTAGTTCAAAGTGATACTCACTCAGGAAATCCAACCATCTGGCACGGGGGCATCACCTAGGGACCAATATGATATCACGTTCGTTCATATTTGGGGGTTAAAAATAAAAAAATTCTAAACGAATAAATTGGTGGTATATTAAGGGTAAAAAGGGTTTTTTTATTTACTATATAAATATCCAATATGATGGGGCATATTTTATTGCAAAGCATTGCCCTCTCCTCTACCATAAGCCTACATGAAGCCGCATAGGGTTTTTCTCCATCGTTTTTGCCTCTACCATAAGTTTCCTGCATGCACCCTGCGTGATGCTTTTTGCTCCATTGGGTTTTCTCCATCGTTTTTTCTAGATTTGGAGGGCCATTTCTCTGGTGCATAGCAGCGTTGGAGGAGGGTGTCTTCTCTGGTGCATAGCATTTTTTTCCACCATTTTCTAGACTTGGTCATGGGTTTACAGTGTTGGAGGAGGGTGTTTTCTCTGGTGCATAGCAGTGTTGGAGGAGGGCGGTTTCTCTGGTGCATATCGTTTTTTTCCACCATTTTTTGGATTTGGTTGTGGGTTTGTGGTGGGTTTGCAGTGTCCAAGGAGGGTGGTTTCTAATAGGTGACACCCCCTGGAGAGGAAAAATACAATACATACCCAAAATTTCCCTGATCTTGGGTAGAATCAGACGCAGGTGCAGAGTGCCCCAAGGCAAATTTGGTAACTATGGTATTTTTCCTTTAGACTTTTCCTTGGACCACTAGCACCATTCAATTCGGTCAATTGTGCATGGAACAAACTGTTGTTGTGTGCCCTGGCATACATGCGCAAATGTGCACACAAGCATCATCATCTTACTGGTAGGATGTGAACTATTGTAGGCACCATATTAATTGTACACTTTTAACCACCATTAACTGGTTTAACATTTATGCCCTGTAAAATCCATTTCCGAACCTGTTTGTGTCAGAAACTGTTTCTAAGGCTAAGGAAACATGCTAACACAATCTCAAGAATAAATTCAATTCAAACTAGGGTTTAGGGTTTTTGTTTTAAATATTTTGGTCATAAACATCAAGAGCATATAGGGAATACATTCATCAGATAAGCAATAACTGAATCAAACACAATCACTGACAAAGATGTATATATATCATAAAAGTCTAACAAAAAGCCTGCATTGAGGTTTACACAGAATGGACAAGCACTGCTAGAAAACACACATTAACCAGCACTGAAAA
>LPNX011086595.1:143518-168176 GCA_001517045.1 Pseudotsuga menziesii | reverse complement strand
GTTCCTTCCATGGCAGATGTAAGTGCAGAAATCTCTCCTTGTTGGAGTTGAGAGTCTTCCATCATTGGATGGGATTGTGCCATTCTGACGAGCAGGTCAGATATAGAGGCAGAGCCATTCTGTTCATGGCTAAAGGATTTAGTTCCTTCCATGTCAGATATAAGTGCTGGCCATTCTGTCGAGTAGGACAGATGTAAGGGCAACTGCCATTCTAGGAATGGAGGCACCTGGTCAGTTACCAGGAACACTCAGTCAGGTTGTGCAGATGAGCATGTAATTCGGAGCCCTGGGAGATTTGCAGATGGTATTTCGAGGTTTTGCCTATGGCATGTAATTCGGTGCCCTGGGACATCTGGAAAATGCTCTTTCGAGGTTTTTCTCTGGGAGGACATGTAATTCGGAGCCCTGGGAGATCTGCAGATAGTCTTTCGAGGTTTTGCCTATGGCATGTAATTCGGTTCCCTGGGATATCTAGCAGATGCTCTTTCGAGGTTTTGTCCTATGGCATGTAATCTGGTTCCCTGGGAGATCCGTTAGGTTGGGCTGTGTGCCTGTAATCAATCCTGGGATGCTCTTGCGAGGTTTTGCCATGACCACATGTAATTCGGAGCCCTGGGAGATCCTATAGGTAGAGCTGTGTGCTCGTAACAGCCTGGGATGCTCTTGCGAGGTTTTGCCATGACCACATGTAATTCGGAGCCCTGGGAGATCCTATAGGTAGAGCTGTGTGCTCGTAACAGCCTGGGATGCTCTTGCGAGGTTTTGTGGTGAGGTCACATGTAATTCAGAGCCCTAGGAGATCCTATAGGTAGAGTTGTGTGCTCGTAACACCCTGGGATGCTCTTTCGAGGTTTTGTGACGCACGTAATAAGTCCTGAGGATTCCACAGTATGGCCGATGATGATGAAGACCTGCAGGTGGTGGGCCTACATCCAACATGAAAAAGGGCTGGCTCTGTAGAACTTCCTATGACGAGATAGTATACACATGATGATGACTAGCGGAGATCCAGATCGAGAGATGATCCAGATCCAGTTATGATGACTTCGAGAGATCCAGATCGAGTGATGATCCATATCTAGTCCAGTGATTTTGATCCAGATCGAGTGATGATCTAGATCCAGTGATGCCATTTGATGTTGATCCAGATCGAGTGATGATCTAGATCCAGTGATGCCATTTGATGTTGATCCAGATCGAGTGATGATCTAGATCCAGCAATGCCATTTGTGTTGATCCAGATCGAGAGATGATCCAGATGAAGATGACTTGAAGACGAAGATAACTTGAAGATGAAGATGACTCGAAGACAAAGATGATCCAGTTGATGCAGAGAAGAAGACCAGTGCTGAAAATTGCGTCGAAAGAATACCTTCCTAGTTAAGAGGGAGTGTTGATGTATATGTAACTTCGGAATGTATTCTTATATGTATCTTATGTATTGTAACCCGATGTTTATTCCGGGATGTTTCTATTATGTATTTGAGTCATGTGGTCATACCCCGATGTTCCGATCGAGAGGATTAATAATGTAAACAAGTCATATCAAGTCATTAGGTAAGTCCCCACAGTTTAGGGGCACTTGGGTTATTATACACTAATTAAGGTGTAGGCTCAAGTAATTAATTATAAGTTAAGCCTACATGGTTGAGTGCACTTCAAGTCAACGGAAGAATATAAATAGAGAGTGAGAGTCTCTCTATTTATCACTTGTGACTTAACTCTCTTGCTCTCTCAAGTGTGGCGCACTTTTGGAGAAGGAAATTCTTGGGCTTGACAGAAGACAAAAGGCTGCTGTTGTGAAGGGAGGTCATCTTACTGTTTTGGGTTCACATCTTGTGGTGATACTATCTTAGAGGAAGTTGAGGGGTTTTCTCCATTTATGGTTTCCCCTCCTAAAATATTTGTGTCTCTTGTCTCTTGTGATGTGCTTATGTGATTGCTGTGCTTGTTATTCTCTCAATGAAAAGATCTTATCTTAATGCTAGCTTAAATGTTGAAAAACTAACACATTAACCTGTTAATGAAGTATTTAATTTAAAAAGGTTTGTAAATACATTTTAAAGTTTTAAAGATAAAACTATAATTAGTCTAATGCACGGTTTATAGTTTCCTTGTTATTTTCAAATCTCAGTTAGCAATGTAACTGGATATAGATTAACTTGTACTTGAATAGTTTAGTCGAAAGGGTTTCGACCCTTAGTTTTTTTCACAGGTAATAACCTGTCTAGGTTTTATTTTTTATTTTTTTTAAAAGCATGAATGTATATAAGTCTTAGGTAGTTCATTTATTACTTATAAATACATTTATTTTTTCTTTGTAATTTATAATTATTTGGAGCTCTGTAGATAAAAGATTATTAACCCATTTATTTTACATAAATAAGGGTTTATAAGAGAAACCCTAATCTGGTTTTTAATAATAATAGTTTAAGATTAAGTAAATATTTTCCAGAATTGTTTAGTTATTAACTTGCATACATATTTTCTTGAATAACAGTTATTATTTCCTATAGACTTATATTTCTTAACAGTATACTAATACTGTGGTACTAGTGTATAATACTATTTCTTTCACCTGTGTTTTCATCTACATAAACTAAATTAAAATAGTAAATATAAACAAACTACAATACTGCTTTCTCATTGCATTCTAAACATTTGAAATACAGTCTATTTTCATTTACATACAGATGCATAATTCACATTTACTATTCTCATTCCATTACAAGGATTATTTCATTTACCTTAATCAAACTAACTATGCTAGAGTACAGCCCATAACCAGGTGTGGAAAAACACAACTTAGAATTTTAAATCTTTTCTATTTCATTATTTTGCTAAATCATTTTCATTTCTATTAACTGTCTAATAAGAATACTAACTCAACAATTTACAACCTCAGAACTAATTACATTCATGTAACATCTAAACCAATATTTATTTAACGAAGACAGTAAAATAAACTAACATAGAACATGTTGAGGACAAGACGACAACAGCTTTAGGAGGCCATTTTCTCCCTACCAATCTCCTGGAGAGCGCTCAAACAACGCTTCCTCAGGACCCCCGAGCTTGTTCCTGGTCTTCTTGGCTGAGAACTGGGTGGAGTATGCAACTGCAGAATCCCTCTGTCACCTGACTAGTTCAATTCCCCTATAACAACAATCTGCTCTCAGCAGTATGATCTTCAACATAAAAGCTGCAACAAGATCAATCATCAGTTATCCCTCAAACACTTTCCAATTTCCCTTCCATTGAATTTCTCTGAAGTAAATTCATTCACCCTCAATGATCACTTTTCTAGAATGAGCAACCTTGGCTCTCTTCAATGGGAATTTTTATAAAGATTCCTAGTTCTTTTGGGTTATTTTTCATTAATTGAGCCACCTGCTCTGATTCCACTTTCTTGGGGAATCATGACCACAAATTTAGGGAGGTTTCCACCTGCAACAGTTGGAAGTGGTTTGAGGATGCTCCCACATGTCAGTTTGCTCTCCACCTAGTCTCCTCCACTAATTTGACCAGTAAACACTCTTTTAACAGCTCTCCTAAGCTATTGTCTCCTCATTTATTTAGTTATAAATAAAATATTCAAAGTTTACATTAAATATCCTTGACCCCACTAAGTCATCAATTGCAACTTAGCATAAAATTTAACATACTGTTCCTCAAATAATATAAAATTGTTTTTTTGCAAAATTGGGGCATGTGACATACACACCCCCTTAAATTATAACATCATCCTCGATGTTATTTATTCTTCGTTCTCAGAATTCCCCTGGAACAGAATTGGATATGCATCCCACATATGAATTCCCAATTCCAAGGTGGCTTCCTCCGGACTAAGGTGCTTCCATTGCACCTTCACTTGACCAATGGTGCGGTTTCGAAGTGTGATCTCCCTCCGCTCGAGGATACAGTCCGGTTCCACTAGAAAATCTCCTTCGGGTTCCACCTTTACATCATTCCAGTTAATAACATGAGTAGCATCATGCACATATTTCTTTAATATAGAAATGTGAAAAACATTATGAACTCTTAAATTCGGTGGTAAGGCTAACTGATAGGCTACCTGTCCAATCCTGGACAGTATTTCAAAAAGACCACAGTAATGAGGTGCTAGTTTGGCACAACTACCCAACCTCATAGAGCTCTTTTTGGGTCTCACTTTGATGAACACATGTTCACCTACCTGAAACTCTTTTAGAGTTCTTTTAAGGTCTTCTTGACTAGTCTGTCGATATTGTGCAATTTTTAGATTACCTTATACCTGCTTTACAATTTCTTCCATTTCTTTCAATAATTCAGGACCTAATACTAATCTGTCCACTAGATTACTCCAAAATATAGGAGTGTTACACTTCCTTCCATACAATATTTTGAAAGGACTAAATATGGCTGAAGCTTGATAATTATTATTATAAGCAAATTATACCAGGTGAAAATAATCCTCCCATTTACCTGGTTGATCATTTACATACATTCTTCTTCCAGTACTTGATTTACTCTTTCAGTATGTCCATCAGTTTGGGGATGGAATGAAGTACTAAAATTTAGTGTAGTATTTAATCCTTTAAACAGAGATCTCCAGAAGTTACCTGTAAATTTAGGGTCTCGATCTGAGATTATAATTTTTGGTATTCCATGCAGTCGAAAAAATTGCTTTAAAAATATATCAGCTATATTTGCAGCTTTATACGTAGTTTTTACGGAAATAAAATGGGCTGTTTTACTTAATTTATCGACCACTACCATTATAGAATCATTTAAATTCTGATTTTTAAGCAGTCCAGTACCAAAATCAAGACTAATTATCTCCCATTTCTAGCTAGGAATGGGCAATGGCTGAAGTAATCCAGCTGGATGTTGATGTTCATTTTTTTACTTGCTGACAATCAAAACATCTAGCGATATATTTTGCCAGTTTAGTCTTCATGTTTGGCCAAAAATATTCTTTTCTTAACATTGTTATAGTCTTCTGATAACCCAGATGGCTTGAGTATGGAGTTTTATGGATTTCGTCTAAAATTAATAACTTAACTTTAGGTACATTAGGTACATACATTCTGTCTTTATACAGTAAAAATCCTTTTTCATTCAAGCTGTACCCTTTACTTAAACTTTCTGTTGGATTTTCTTTTGCTTTTACTTGTAATTTTTGGTAAATTTCATCTTGTTCTAACCCTGCTTTAAGCTGTTCTTCTAGATCTATTGTATAAGTGCTGATAACTGCTGTAAAGTTCAGCCTTGCATTTCTACTTAATGCATCGACAACTTTATTTTCTTTCCCTTTAATGTGCTGAATTTCGAAATCATACTCACTTAGAAAAGCTAGCCACCTAGATTGTCTAGCATTTATATTAGGTTGATCTAACATATATTTTAGTCCTTTATTATCTATCATTAGATTAAATTTTCTTCCAATTAAATGATGACGCCACATCTTTAGAGCATGTATGACAACAACTAATTCCAGATCATAAGTTGCATAATTCTTTTCATGAATTTTTAATTTCCTAGACTCATAAGCAATAGCATGCCCTTCTTGAGTCAACACTCCGCCTAATCCATCATTGCAGGCATCAGTACACACTATAAAATCTTTATTTGGATAAGCTATTATTAAAATAGGTGCGCTAGTCAATAAGGTTTTTAACTTTTTAAAACTCTCCTCGCACTTCTGATTCCAGTCAAATTTCTTTCCCTTTTTCTGCAAGGAGGTTATCGGATTTGCAATTCTTGAAAACCCTTCAATGAACCTCCGGTAATTCCCATGAAGGATCGAACATTAGTTATGTCTTTAGGAACTGGCCAATCTTCAATCTCCTTTATATTTTCGGGATCCACCGAAATTCCTTCCTTAGTCACCACATGACCTAAGTACTGGATTTTATCCTTAAAGAAGTCGCATTTACTAAACTTTGCAAAGAGTTGATGATATCGTAACTCTTGCAAGACAAATTTTAAATGTTCCTTATGTTCTTCTTCAGATTTCGAATAGATTAATATGTTGTCGATAAACACGACCACAAACTTATCTAGATATTTATGCATTATATTATTCGTTAGACACATAAAAAAAGCTGGAGCATTAGTTAGCCCGAATGGCATGATGAAAAACTCGTAATGGCCATATCGAGTCCTAAAAGCTGTTTTAAAGATGTCCTCATCTTTAATTCTAACATGGTGATATCCAAACCTTAAATCAATTTTTGAAAACACCGTGGCTCCACGTAGTTGATCAAATATATCATCTATGCAAGGCAACGGGTATCTATTTTTAATAGTCATCTTATTCAACTGACGGTAATCTATGCAAAGTCATAGAGTTTCGTCCTTTTTCTTAACGAAGATGACAGGTACCCCCCAGGGAGACACACTGGGTCAAATATACTTCTTGTCAACAAGTTCTTTTAATTGTGACTTAAGTTCATTAAGTTCAAGTATGTTCATCCGATAAGGGGCCTTTGAGCTGGGTACTGCACCAGGTACCATCTCAATGGTAAAATCTAGTTCCCTTTTCGGAGGTAGTCCCAGAATTTCTTCTGAAAATACATCTGCATACTCTTTTAAAACTGGTATATCCTCCAATTTTAATTTATCGATGTTATTTAAATTTTCTTCATTAGTTACCGTTACTGCATAAGTCTTATAACCTTTCCTAACAGCTCTCTTAAGCTGGAGAGCAGAAATCTACCTTATGGTTGTTTTTCTAGGGATTCCCTTTACACTTAATGTTTTTCCATCATTATTTATACAAGTAAAGGTTTTATCATAGCAGTTTAAGATCACCCTATGTTGCTCTAACCAATCCATACCGATTAGTATGTCATATGAACCCAGAGGTAGTACATTAAGCTTTACAAAAGTTTCAAATTGATCCATAATTACTGCACAATTCTTTACAAAACAAGTTACCTTCCTTTTTGCACTAGTAGCTAACTGAACCAACCAAGAACTTACAAACTTTTCAATAGGCAGCTTACATTTTTCTACCAATTGAGGTGAAATATAACTTAGACTAGCTCTTGGATCAATTAAAATAGCTATGGGTGTTTGGTTTATCTTACTTTCTACTTCCACCATGGAAGTTTGATAATCTGCTTGTTGATTCTCCAAGGCTACATTTATCCTAGGCATAGTCCTTACTAAATCTCCAACAGTCATCTCCTCCTGTATTGTATGGATATTATTGACAGTATTTTTTCGATTAGGACAGACTGAGGCATAATGTGGGCCATTACACTCCCAGCACTTTATGGGTTCTTTTCGTTCAAAGTTCTTTGTGTAATTACCATGATTATTAGCAGACTCTTTACTCTTTTGATTGTTCTGATTGTTCAGTGAATTATTCTTATTCCCTTGGAAATTCTTATTAGGAAAATTTCTGGCCTTATTATTTTTAGAATTCCGATTGGGCACAAACTCTTTCTTCTTTTGATCATAATTATTATTATTCTTTTTGGCCTTCTAGTTGGCCATGCTCTCCTTTTTCCGATTCTGTTCATAACAGAAATTGGCTTTCCTCATAGCTTCTTCCAGAGTTTTTGGATTGTCATACTCAATCCTATCCTTTATGTGATAAGGTAAATAACTGAGGAACCGCTGTACCTTCAGTTTTTCATCTACAAGGTATGGCACATACCTAAGCAGACTTAAAAACTTACTGTTCAAATCTTTCATAGTCATTGTACCCTGTTTTAACTCATAGAATTCTTTAGCCCTTTCTTCATAGTACTGTTTAGATAAAAATTTCTTTTTAAAGTACTTCTTGAAAGTACTCCAATTTATGTTTTTCTCTCTTATTCCTTTCACTCTCTTTAAATCTTGCCACCATATATCAACTTTCCCCGAAAGATTATAGATAGTAATTCTAGCCTTTAATTGGTTAGAATAGTTATAAATCTGGAAGTACTTTTTCATCCCGGATAACCAAGATTCTGCTTCCTCCCCTTTTTCAGTTTTCCCATTAAATGTTGGTGGTTTGATCTTTTTAAACTCTCCAAAAATTTCTTCATAAGGTTTATATTTTCTTTTTCTAGAGTGGTGGTTATCCTCACTACTATCACTAGTAGAATGAAAATTACGTTGATCACCAAATACTTTGGAAGATGAGCTGCTTTCATTTTTAGTTTGTTTATTCTTTTTATACTTATGTTGGTAACTTATGTCTTCTGATTCAGTTCTTTTACCCCTTCCCTCAGTATGAAAGCTTTCTGTTAAGATCTGATTCAGCTCCTCCTGAGCTCTCAGAATCCTCTCATTTTCTTTTTTAACAGATTCCATTTCAGATTTTAATTCTTTCACTGTTTGTAAAAGTTTTGAGGAATTAGTGGTTATGTCTTCTTGTATAGGTTCTCTTTGTAATTTTTCTTGTTCAGTAAAGAGAGATTCCTCTTCCGCATATTCCTTCAGTCTTTCCATACATGTTGTTAAACTCAAAAACAAATTTCTCTGTTGAATAACATTAAAAGAAAACAACATCAACAAAATGATTTAATACACTGTCTCATATAAGCAAGTTGAGATTTATCAAGGCCTAGTGTTTGAACCTTGTGCTCTGATACCACATGTCATAACCCCGAATTTTCACAAAAAATTAAAATTTTTAATTTAACATAAATGTCTAAAGTCGTAGTGTAATAACTACTAGCGGCTAGAGGAAAATGAAACAGTTAACAATATGTAGTGATTAACTTCAAACACATAAAAACTAATACCACTTTAATTTTGATATGTTATGTATATGACCTACATTCAGTTACTTCTAGCTGTACCAATGATTTGCTTTTGTCAAGTAGGTGAGAAGCTATGTTCTAAACTGGGGCTTACTTAGCAATTTCTAACTCAACTGGATTTCTGGTTCTTACAGATTCAATAGGTAAATTTTTGAACAAATAGGATTTTGTTTTTGTGTTAAGTCAAGACGTACTTCTTTAGCATATTAAAAATGCGAGAGCATAAATTGATTAATAGAGATCAAGGCTACGATGAGGTAAAGTAACTTTCTTTGTTGTTTTTGAATCTATGACGGTATTTTAAGTTAATCATAGAGACCAATATCCTTAACATACTAATGTATTTTACCAGCATGACTTCTACTTAAGTTTTCGTTTTTAATGTTATATGCCAAGTTACTCACAAGTTCTACTGATGAGCATAGGGCTCATAATTTAACATAAAAACACTTTTACTGAAGCATGAAATTACTGCTATTGCTATGTCTAATATTCAATGTGCCATTTTATACACATGAATATAATTCTAAGATCTTCAAAGAAAAAGTTTACAAATAGATTACCTATAACTCTCTTTAAGCAGTGATAAATATCAACTTGTTCCTTGTAAACAATTATAATTGTCTACTTGCACAACTAGTCATCAAGCTATAAATTTTGGTTTTCTAGTTTATCACCAAGTCACCTGTGTTGTTGTAATATTACATTACCATATAGTTACTAATATTACTAACTAAAATTTTCTTTTACTTTAGGTAGTCTTACTACCTTGTAATTACCAAGGTGTAGTATAAATATTGGTTTTATTTATTATGAGTTTGGATCTTTATAGAAACCAAAAGAACACTAACTTCCATGAAGTCTTCCAACCATAACACCGTTGATTTTATGCATTTGTAAGAGTTATACTAGTGTAGAAATACTACCTAACATTTACTTACATAAAGTTGAACTAAAGATAATGACTTCATTAGTTTAGTTCTTACATAAAGCTAGATCCCAAACAATGCTTAAGATGTTGAAAACAAGGTGTGTATGAAGAGCACTTAGAAGTGCTACCGACTAAAGGTCAATGGTATAGATTGCATTATTGATCACACATATATACTTTTAGAAATGATTGATCTCAAAGTTATCAAATGCAAATGATAACGCTATATATATATGTACTTTCACAATTGATTGGTTGTAGTGTTATCGGAAAGCAAGTGATAAGAATTGATTTAATACAGAACCTTACTATTAGCTGTATAGAATGTATGATTTTACCGAAAGGTCGATTGAAATGTTATCCTACATGACAATGATTAAATACCTTTAATACAAAACATTATCATTAGTTATAAGGTATAAATGATTGGCAATAATATGTGTTCACCCAACAGTGCAGGTTGACTATATGGATCGACCCACTTCTGAATAAAATTTTCAATGGGCATGTGGATGTGTCACCACCATGCATTGGTCGATTTAAAAACTCACATAGAAACCCTATCCTCTTCATTATCCTTTGAGGGTTTGGCTTTGCGGCCATGAGAGACTCGCTAGTTCATTGTTTGACAGCTCCATTATGTATGGTATAGTGCTGTATCGTTTGTAACTTGGTTTCTTTTTGGAAGTTAATGAACATCGTGAGGGTGGTTTTCTTAACTCTGTTGGTAGTTAGAGAACTGGGCATAGCGTTACCCTTATCTCTACTCGTGGCTTGCTCCATCGTCGGTGAAAACTGGAATAAGAACTTCGCTGCCTCTGTCACAGGTTTGACACGAGGGTTTCGTTTCTTCAAGGTGCAGTTCCTCGAACTGGTTCAGTCTCCTCCTCAGCTCCAGACTTCTTACTTACAGGTAATAGTCTTACCCTGCTCTTATTATTAAATTCTAGTTACTTTTTTAGCATAATGAATACAACTTCTAACTAATGCATTCGGTCTTGTTCTTGCATATTACAGTTTGGCTTCGGGCTTGAAGGAAACCTCTCCAGCGTTAATTGAATTCGTGGTCATAATGGGTAAGCCCCGATTTGTCGTGGCATCTCCCTGCTTGCAATGGTTATTGGAAGGAGTTACAGTTTGAAGGGAAGCATAGCCTCGGTTCCTCCAATGTTTAGATGCTTAGTATTTGTTAATACTTAGTTTTGTTTTTAAAAACCCTTGCATGTTCCTGGGTAGCTCCAGCTCTTAAGCCATGACTTGTAAGTAGTTTATTTGGTTTGTAAAAGTGGTTACAGTCTTACAGCTTGATAATACCATACTCTGGTTTTAAGATATAAGGGTTTTTCCTGTACTCATGGTTTTAAATTGACATCTCTTTCGATTACTCTGTTTTATTCTAATTTAACTTTTAAATGATACTACTGTAAAATAAGTTTTTCTTCTTCAACTGTCAGTGAAGTAATTTACTGTTAATCATACATTTATAAATAAATAGTGTTAATGTGAAGACTCTAGAACAATCATAATGTAAAATTTATAATTTTATACTATCAGTTTAGAATATAATAGTTAGGGTTTAATGGAAAAGAAACCCTTGCGTAAATGTATTCTTAAATAAATTATTACTTGAGCATTGTTTCTTGTTTGCTTCAGTTTCGCTATTACAGGTGTATTGTTGTTCATTAACCTGTTAATGAAATATTTAATTTAAAAAGGTTTGTAAATACATTGTAAAGTTTTAAAGATAAAACTATAATGAGTCTAATGCACAGTTTATAGTTTCCTTGTTATTTTCAAATCTCAGTTAGCAATGTAACTAGATATAGATTAACTTGTACTTGAATAGTTTAGTCGAAAGGGTTTCGACCCTTATTTTTTTTCACAGGTAATAACCTGTCTAGTTTTTTTTTTTTTTTAAAGCATGAATGTATATAAGTCTTAGTTATTTTGTTTATTACTTATAAATACATTTATTTTTTCTTTGTAATTTATAATTATTTAGAGCTATGTAGATAAAAGATTATTAACCCTGAACTCTGTTTATTTTACATAAATAAGGGTTTATAAGAGAAACCCTAATCTGGTTTTTAATAATAATAGTTTAATATTAAGTTAATATTTTCTAGAATTGTTTAGTTATTAACTTGTATACATATTTTCTTGAATAATAGTTATTATTTCCTATAGACTTATATTTCTTAACAGTATACTAATACTGTGGTAATAGTGTATAATACTATTTCTTTCACCTGTGTTTTCATCTACATAAACTAAATTAAAACAGTAAATATAAACAAACTACAATACTGCTTTCTCATTGCATTCTAAACATTTGAAATACAGTCTATTTTCATTTACATACAGATGCAGAATTCGCATTTACTATTCTCATTCCATTACAAGGATTATTTCATTTACCTTAATCAAACTAACTGTGCTAGAGTACGGCCTGTAACCAGGTGTGGAAAAACATAGCTTAGAATTTTAATCCTTTCTATTTCATTATTTTCCTAAATCATTTTCATTTCTCTTAAGAGTCTAATAAGAATACTAACTCAACAATTTACAACCTTAGAACTAGTTACATTCATGTAACATCTGTTATGTCATGTTTTTGTCTTCCAATGTTTTTCATGTTTTTATTCATATTTTGAACCTTGCTTTTACTTTTTGTTCCTAGAAATTTTGTTGATAGGGTTAAATTTAATTTTAAACTTTTATTCTCATGATTTTTTATTTCTTAGCTTAGTTTTACAAGTTTTTGCTTTGATTTTATAAATTGAAGGGTTTTATAAGGCATATGTGGATTAAGAAGGTTTTTAAAATAGCATTAGGGCCAAATTAGATCCCTAAACCAAGTGCAAACCATCATCATTAGCCTAAAGTTGTGAAATCATTAAAATAGATTTTCTTGTAGTGCAAAGCAGGAATTGATACACTAGAGCACTACAGAAAATCGCACGAGCTAAAATCATGATTTTTTTGGTCAAAATTCTTCGGGGTTCTCATCTCTAAGGTCTCAATCATGTTATATGATGTATTTGATACGTGTCTTGCATAGTTTAATGAATGAAACAAATGGATGATCATCATAAGGGCGAGATCGTGGTGATTTTATGCAGAACAAATAAATGATGATAGTGGAGTGTAATGAGACAAACTATTTGGGATTATGTTTTTCATTTAAAGGACACGAGAAATAAGTGAAGATCGTGGTGAGAAGACAGTGCTGAGAAATTGGGATTTGGTAACTGAATGAGAAATTAGGGCTTTCAATAGTTGTTGGCTGGAGCAGTCTAAGCATTTGAAGACAGGTGGAACATGCAATTCGACACTTGACCATTAAAATAGCCATATTCCATCGCTCGAATTGGTCTTCTTAACAGGTAGCCCGCGTGCCATTGCTAGGGTTTTCTAATTTGGGGCTTTTCTGAAAAAATCATTAATAATAAATTCGAAGGCTGAATATTAGTTTTAAGACCCAATCCATGATATATGATGACTTATTCACCAATACATTCAAAGTATTTATCCTTTGAACAGTAGTTTTCAAAGAAGAGATTGTTGGAGTTTCCTGAACTGTATTTTAGGTTAGTCTGTTGAGATTTGAAGATATTTAGACTGTGGAATATCGACAGAAGCTGTTTAACCTTAGTAGAGATGAAAAAAAGTGGGAAAACAAACAATGCTGAGCCCTTTGACCTAAGCTGGGTGAAGAATTTTCCACAATGTGCACAGTTATTTTCGGATGCAGAATGGTTAACACTCTTTAAGAAGATTGAAGGATATCATGCAGAGGTGTCCTATAGATTTTCTCAATGCCTGGATAGAGACATAGTGTCTTTTGACACCGTAAAGTTAAAGTCGACTAAGGAATTGATAGCTGAGGCAACAAGGATCTTGGACGAGGGAGAGTTATGGTTTAAAAAGGTTCCATTCACCTTCAATGCTCAACAATACTTGCTTCCTGGTGTGATTCCAGATTGGGGAAAAGGTGTCCCAATCCAAAACTTCAAACCTGAATGGATTGAACCCATTAAATTCAGAATACTATGATGCTGATATGTTTGAAACAGAAGATGACTTAAATCTGAAAATGACTGTTGTAACTGCTGATGCCTATCATACTGAACCAAAGAAAACTTTGAATTTGAGGTCAGGCCCAAAACAAGTAGTTCAAAACCCAAAGAAGAAGGTAGTTGTACCTACTAAACAACAATACGATCTTGTGTCAGAGAAAAAAAAATTCAGGATAAGCAAAAGAAGAATATGGAAGTTGAAGAGGTAAATAAAGCTGTGCAAAAATTTAATTTGGAAAATGAATGAGGCAAAATCAAGATTCCTATGCCTTTTACTGAGTTAATGAAGAATCCATCTTACAAAGATTCAGTTCTTAAAATGATTGGTTCAACAAACAGTCATCCTCTTTCTGATACAGTGAATCTACAAGAAGAAAATCCTAGAATCTTTATTGGATTAGCTTTGGCTGAAAAGACTGAGAATGAAGCAGGTGCATCACCCCCATTCTACATCACACTGACTATTCATGAGCAAATGATACATAACTGTCTTTTGGATTCAGGAGCATCACATAACCTAATGCCAAATGCTGTCATGGAGGCTCTAGGTTTGAGTATAACAAAACCCTATCATGATTTGCATGCTTTTGATTCACGAGATGTAAAATGTTTGGGAGTGATTAAAGATATGGTTGTCAGTTTGGCTCAGTTACCAATGAAGAGTATGATTATGGATGTGGTAGTAGCAGACATTACACCTAAATTTGGATTACTTCTTTCTAGATATTGGGCAAAGAAAGTTGGTGGAACTTTACAAATGGATTTAACATATGCTACTATCCCTATGTTTGGAGGAGAAAACAGAAGGTTGTATAGAGAACTACAGTTTGCTTATATTGTGACAGATGACAAGAACCCTACAAATCATCCCTTGTATGCCTTTGATAAGGATTTGGGTACTTGTATGTTACATTTTAGTGATGATGATAATAATGTTGGTTTGTTACAGGTTGAAAAGGAAAAGCCAGTTAGATGCATGAGGGAACAAGAAGATGAACTTTGGCAATTATACTTTGATGGATCATCTTGTAAGGAAGGTACTGGAGCAGGGGTTCTTTTAATATCTCCTGGTGGTGAAATAGTGAAGCTGATGTATAAATTAGAATTTATTACCACCAAAAATACTGCAGAATATGAAGCTTTGCTGTTAGGACTAAAAGATGCAAAAGATTTAGGCATTCAATAGGTTTCTGTATATGGCGACTCCAAGTTGGTTGTTCAGTAGGTGAGGAACAACTATCAAGTGAAACAAGATTTACTAAAAGTCTATCGTAATGAGGTATGGGATATGATATATAATTATTTTGTGGCTTTTAACATTACCTATATTCCTAGGGACCATAATCAGACTGCCGATTCTTTGGCCTTAGCAGCCACACATTTTAGAATTCCCAAAACCACACAGCTAAAATATCCTATTGAAGTCAGGTACAGACCTTCTGTGCCTGATAATGTAAAGCAGTGGAATTTTTTTGAAGATGACATTGAAATAAAAATATTTTTGGAGCTTACAGATGAGTTTTCTAATTCCCTGATTGATCAAGAAGAAGATGACGAGGATGAATATTTTGATGATATTGCTGAAAATGAAATTGCTGGCCACAAGATTATTGAACTAAAAGGTAATTTCATTCCTAAAGGTTTGGTGCTTTTAGAAAGGATATTTTCAAAAGATGATACACCTTTAAAACCTATTGTACAGTCTTCAAAAGAGAATGTGGTGGATTGTAACATTGGTACTGCTGAACATCCAAGAATGGTGAAGATTTCAAAAGCACTCACAACAGAACAAAGAAACAGGTACATTAAGTTGTTAAAGGAGCATGTTGATGTTTTTGCATGGTCTTATGAAGACCTGAAGACATATGATACTAGGATTATACAACATAAACTACCTTTAAAACCCAATGTTAAACCTTTTAGGCAAAAATTAAGGAGGATAAATCTAGCTTTGTTTCTTGTTATTGAAAAAGAGACGAAGAAGTTATTAGATGCCAAGATCATTGTTTCTCTCAGGTATTTTTCATGGGTTGCTAATCTAGTTCCTGTTAGGAAAAAGAATGGAGAAATCAGATTGTGTGTTGACTTTAGAAATCTAAATAGGTCTTCACTAAAGGATAATTATCCTCTGCCTAAAATAGAACAAATATTGCAGAAGGTAGTTGGGGCACAAAGGATTTCTATGGTTGATGGTTTTTCAAGATATAATCAAATTGCTATGCATCCTGATGATAAAGAAAAAAATAGCTTTTAGTACTCCCTGGGGGACTTTCATGTATGATAAAATGCCTTTTGGGTTAATGAATGCAAGAGCAACTTTTCAAAGAGCTATGGATATAGCCTTTGTTGGGAAAAGAGATAAGTTTGTGGTGAGTTACTTAGATGATATCATAGTCTTTTCACAATCAGATGATGAACATCTAAAACATTTGAAACAAACTTTTCTTAAATGCAGAAAATATGGTTTATCTCTTAATCTAAAGAAGTCACACTTTGTTGTACAGGAAGGAAAATTATTGGGTCATTTAGTCTCAGCTGATGGCATAAGGATTGATCCAGAGAGGGTGAAAGAAATACTGAAAATAAGTCTGCCAATGAGTAAAAAAGATGTACAATCTTTCATTGGAAAAATCAATTTTCTGCGTTGGTTTATACCAAATTTTGCTGAGACTATCAAATAGATTACAGTCATGCTGAAGAAGGATCAAGAAGTCAGGTGGACTGCAGAAGCAAAGAACTCATTCAAAAAAATTAAGATGGCTGTTACTGAAGCTCCAGTGTTAGTAAGTCCAGATTTTATAAAGGAATTTCTAACTTTTTCTTTTGCATCTGAAGATACATTGGCTGTTGTTTTATTACAGAAGAATAAGGATGGTCTTGAACAACCTATTGCATTCTTCAACAAAACTCTTAGATATTCTGAATTAAAATACAGTATTTTAGAAAAACGGGCTTATTCTTTGGTGAAAGCTTTGAAATTTTTCAGAATCTACGTTTTGCACTCCAAAGTTATTGCATATGTGCCTGATGCTGCTATAAAAGATGTTTTGACTCAACCTGATAGTGAGGGAAAAAGATGAAAGTGGGTTGCTAAAATCATGGAGTATGATGTGGATATAAGACCTACAAAGCTAGTAAAGGGACAAGGTTTAGCTAAACTGTTAGCTAAATCAAATTGCCAAGCTTTAGGATTGCATTTGATGGCAGAACAACCAGCAGAAGCAAAAAATCAAGCTGAGCTGAAGAAAGAGAAGATTATGGATTTCTATTCAGAATCCTCATGGTATGTAGATATTGTATATTTTATGTTATACTTGCAATGTCCTGAACACTTAGATAAAAAAGCTTCTAGGTCTTTGAAGTCAAAAACTACTAAGTACTGTTTGATAGAACAACAACTATTTGGAAAGATCCAAGGGGTGTTCTACTCAGACGCTTACATAAACTTGAAGTTGAAGGAGTAATTTCTGAATCTCATGAAGGTGCTTGTGGAGGTCATAAGTATTGGAAGGAAACAACATATAAAATTCTAAGAGCTGGATACTATTGGCCCTCTTTATTTTCAGATGTATATCAGAAGGTAAGAACATGTATCCCTTGTCAAAAATTTGTTGGTAAACAAAAGTTGCTGTCATTACATTTAAAACCAATTGTAGTAAGTGCCCCTTTTCAGCAGTGGGTTTTGGAATTTATAGGAGAGCTAAATCCATCTTCCTCGGGGAAACATAAGTGGATATTGACTGCAACAGACTTCTTTACTAAGTGGGTGGAAGTTATCCCCACAATGAATGCCACAGATAAAGTGATAATAGATTTTACTGAAGAAAATATCCTCAGTAGATTTGGATGTCCATAGAGAATATTAACTGATAATGCAAAAGATTTTAAGTCTAAGGCTATGGGGGCATTTTGTGAAAAGAATGGCATCCTGTTGAAGCATTCAACGCCTTACTATCCTCAAGGTAATGGTTTAGCTGAGTCCTCAAATAAAAACATCATTCAGAGTATCAGAAAATTACTGAAGCATAATAAAAGATCATGGGATTCTATGCTAAAGCATGCATTATGGGCAGACAGAATAACAGTCAAACAAGCAATTAGAACTTCTCCTTTCCAATTAGTATATGGTACAGATGTAGTTTTTCTTGTTCAGTTGGGTATCCCAGTGATGAATTTTTTTCAAGACTGTCAAGAAGAACCTAATGATATGCAGAGAAGAATTTGTGTAATGATAGAGTTACAGCAGAATAGAGAAAAAGTGGAATAAAAGGCACATCGATACAGGTTGAAAATTAAAGAAAGATTTGATAGGAATATCAAAGACAATACGTTTTCAGTAGGAGACATGGTTTTGAGATGAGATGCTAGGAAGGAGCAAAAGGGAAAACATGGAAAGTTTGATAACCTTTGGTTTGGTCCTTTTATAGTATCTAAGTTTTTGGAAAACAATATTTTTGTTCTACAGACCTTGGAGGGTGAGGAATTGTCTAGTCCAGTTAATGGACGATTCCTCAAGCATTTCTACAGTTTTTGAGATACATTCTGGATTTTCATTGTATATACCGGTGTGAATAAATAGAATAAGGACTCTATAACCCAATGGAAATTTTGCGGATTAGCAGGTAATAGTACAGAAGGCACTGGTCTACAGGTTCTTGAAGCCTCACAAGGAGGACTTCATCTTGCAGTAGGAGCCAGATGGTAGGTCATGTTTTTGTCTTCCATTGTTTTTCATGTTTTTATTCATATTTTGAACCTTGCTTTTACTTTTTGTTCCTAGAAATTTTGTTGATAGGGTTAAATTTAATTTTAAGCTTTTATTCTCACGTTTTTTAATTTCTTAGCTTAGTTTTACAAGTTTTTGCTTTGATTTTATAAATTCAAGGGTTTTATAAGGCATATGTGGATTAAGAAGGTTTTTAAAATAGCATTAAGGCCAAATTAGATCCCTAAACCAAGTGTAAACCATCATCATTAGCCTAAAGTTGTGAAATCATTAAAATAGATTTTCTTGTAGCGCAAAGCAGGAATTGATACACTACAACGCTACCAAAAAATTGCGCGAGCTAAAATAATGATTTTTTTGGTCAAAATTCTTTGGGGTTCTCATCTCTGAGGTCTCAATCATGTTATACGATGTATTTGATACATGTCTCGCATAGTTTAATCACTGAAACATGTGGATGATCATCATAAGGGCGAGATCGTGGCAATTTTATCCAGAACAGATAAATGATGACAATGGAGTGTAATGAGATGTAAACTATTTGGGATTATGATTTTCATTTAAAGGACACAAGAAATAAGTGAAGATCGTGGTGAGAAGACAGTGCTGAGAAGTTGGGATTTGGTAACTGAACGAGAAATTAGGGCTTTTAGTAGTTGCTAGCTGGAGCAGTCTAAGAATTTGAAGACAGGTGGAGCATGAAATTCGGCACTTGACCACTAAAATAGCCATATTCCAGCACTCGAATTGGTCTTCTTAATAGGTAGCTCGTGTGCCATTGCTAGGGTTTTATAATTTGGGGCTTTTCTGAAAAAATCATTAATAATAAATTCGAAGGCTGAATATTAGTTTTAAGACCCAATCCATGATATATGATGACTTATTCACCAATACATTCAAAGTATTTGTCATTTGAACAGTAGTTTTCAAAGCAGAGCTTGTTGGAGTTTCCTGAACTGTATTTTAGGTTAGTCTGTTGAGATTTGAAGATATTTAGACTGTGGAATATCGACAGAAGCTGTTTAACCTTAGTAGAGATGAAAAAAAGTGGGAAAACAAACAGGGCTGAGCGCTCTGACCTAAGCTGGGTGAAGAATTTTCCACAATGTGCACAGTTATTTTCAGATGTAGGATGGTTAACATTCTTTAAGAATATTGAAGGATATCATGCAGAGGTGTCCTATAGATTTGCTTAATGCCTGGATAGAGACATAGTGTCTTTTGACACCTTAAAGTTCAAGTTGACTAAGGAATTGATAGCTGAGGCAACAGGGATCTTGGACGAGGGAGAGTTATGGTTTAAAAAGGTTCCATTCACCTTCAATGCTCAACAATACTTGCTTCGTGGAGTGATTCTAGATTGGGGAAAAGGTGTCCCAATACAAAACTTCAAACCTGAATGGATTGAGCCCATTAAAGTCTTGCGGAGTTATGTTACTTGTGTGGGCAGATTTGCATTTGTTTTCAAATATCACTTTAGGTTTCTTCAGCATATTAGTGATGAGTCCAAAATGAACTTACCTTTCTTTTTTCTGAAAAGTCTACAAAAGATGTCATGTAGAGTTAGAGAGCACCAAGATCATACAAAGCAGTCTATTTTCCATCATGGACTCATCAAGCTTATCATAAGCATTGTCTTGCAGAATAAGGGGAAGACTTGGGATTATTTCATCTTCTGGTCAGGTTTCAAAACTGATCAAGAAGAACAGTCACAAAGAAGACATGTAGACAAAGGTCAAGCTTTGACTAAGAATCTTAGGAAAAAGGTAGCAATCAAGGATGAAAAAAAGGTTGAACCAGAAGAAGTTTCAAACCAAGAAAATTAAAATTCTGAGTTTGAACAACAAATTAATGAGAATGAGAGCAAAAATTTACAGTCAAAAATCAAAGAGGCTGAGCCTGTTGAGGATGTAATACATGCAAAAATAGTTCAAAATGTTGAAGAAGACATTGAGGAACAAAATAAGAGTCCTATTACAGTTTTATCAGATGAAGATGAAAAATGCCTATTCGATGATGATAAAATTCCTGTCACTAATGAAACTAGGGTTTTTGTTGATCAAGAGCTTCGCACTCATTGTGATAAGGAACCAGTTTCAAAAAGGAGGAAGATGAAGGTGGTTGAGTTTGCTACATTCATTCATCAAGGAAAGACTCTCAAAATGTTGGGAGAGATTGCTCCAGTTTGGATACCTAAAACAAGACCTAAAAACAAACTAAGGCTAAACATGAAAAAGTTGTTGAATCCTAAAATTACTAAAGAAAAAGTTACACTAATAAAGGATTCATATTTTGAAGATAAATTGGATGAAAGGCCAAAAGAATCAAAAAGAAAATTTTCCATGACTGATACCAAGATCTCTGATATATTTTTAGAGATTTGAAAGCAAATGATACAGGAACAACAACTAAATGAGACAAAGATTTCTTGTTCAGAGAAGAAGGAGACATTTGAAGAGGAAGCTCCATGCAATGCTGAAAATGAAGAATTTCCAAAGTTTCCTGTAACTTCTTCAGAACTAATGGAAGAGGATGAGGAGATTTATAAAAAATTAAAGATCCTATGGATACCTGAGGGGCTGCAAACATCGACAGGAGACAGGTGTATTGATTCAAGACAAGATAATTTATAAAGAAGTATAAAACAATATAAGTATCAGGTTGAGTACCTGCAGGAAACTAATGATGGCTTAGTCATTACAAACAAAAAGCTCAGAGAGGATTTGGAGGAAGTAAACAGTCAGTATCAGGACTTAATAACAGTTTCAAGAGAAGCACTAAAAAGAAAAAGGCAAACAAAAAGACAGTTTATAGAGTTGAAGCAAACCATCCAGGACCTGCAACAACATAATGAAGAGCTAACAAGGAAGATTGCAGATATGGAGACAGATCAATTGAAGGCAAGAAGAAAAGCTCAAGCCTTGGAAGGGATTGCCTTACTAGTTGAAGCAGCTAAGGATTTGTAAAGTTAGTTAAGATAATCAGTTATTAGTTAGGTTTGAAAGTTACTTTATTTTTGTAAGTATTATTTAGATGAAACTATTCGATAGGTAGACTAAAAAACAGTTAGGGTTTAGTTACTTAACCTTATTTTGGAGAATGGTATAAATGTAAGTCTCAAAGAAGACAAAGGGTTTGATTTTTTGCTGGCAAGGGGAGGCTGTTAAGCTGTTTTATGAGCTAAGTAAAAACTCTTATGTGTGTTTTGAGAACTGAATTATGAAATACATGCACTATATGCCATTCAGTTAATTGTTTGATTTCATTTATAACTTGTGTTAGTTACTCAGCTAGTATATTCATTTTTGGTTTAATGTTTTTATGCTTGGAATACTTGCTAGCTGTGGGTGAGATTAAGTTTTATGTTCTCTGTTGGATTATGGTTTATGTGTTATGCATCTCAGTCCTTTAATACTCATGATTTAGTGTTTACTTTGGTTTTATGAATGTTTGCCCTCTTGTTTTCAAACTGCTCAACCAAAAAACCTTGAAAACCCTAAAAACCCTATTTTACTTTATTGAGATTATTGAGATTGTGTTGGCTTGTTCTCTTGTAGTCTGGGAACAATTTCTGGCACTAACAACATCTAAACTAAGATTTATTTAACTAAGACAGTAAAATAAAATAACATAGAACCTATTGAGGACAAGACGACAACAGCTTTAGGAGGCCGTTTCTCTCTACCAATCTCCTGGAGAGCGCTCAAACAACGCTTCCTCAGGACCCCCGAGCCTGTTCCTTGTCTTCTTGGCTGAGAACTGGGTGGAGTATGCAACTGCAGAATCCCTCTGTTACCTGACTAGTTCAATACCTTAGTAACAACAATCTGCTCTCAGTAGTATGATCTTCAGCTTAAAAGCTGCAACAAGATCAATCAGCAGTTATCCCCTCAAACACTTTCCAATTTCCTTCCATTGAATTTCTCTGAAGTAAATTCATTCACCCTGAATGATCACTTCTCTAGAATGAGCAACCTCAACTCTCTTCAATGGGAATTTTTATAAAGATGCCTAGGTCTTTTGGGTTAGTTTTCATTAATTGATCCACCTACTATGATTCCACTTTCTTGGGGAACATGACCACAAATGTAGGGAGGTTGCCACCTGCAACAGTTGGAAGTGGTTTGAGGATGCTGCCACATGTCAGTTTTCTCTCCACCGAGTCTCCTCCACCAATTTGACCGGTAAACACTCTTTTAACAGCTCTCCTAAGCTGTTGTCTCCTCATTTATTTATTTATAAATAAAATATTCAGAGTTTACATTAAATATCCTTGACCCCATTGGGTCATCAATTACAACTTAGCATAAAATTTAACATATTGTTCCTCAAATAATATAAAATCGTTTTTTTGCAAAATTGGGGCATGTGACAGTTCATTCAAAATAATTGACTGAGACCACAGATACCATCTTTAGTAAATAGACAGTCAGTAAAAAGATGGTTGACTGATTCTGCATCAGATAAGCATAGGCTACATAGGTTGGGTCCAATCCATCATTTTTTTAGTAAATTATTCCATGTATTAATGTAGTTAAATCTAGACAAAGCCAAATAAAACAGATCACTTAGTTGGTAAGTTGAACTTCCATATTAAAACAAGGGCCCTGTTAGGACGATATGTAAGGGAACATGAAGAGATAAGCTCTTATTAACAGGCTTCACGTCAATGCCAAAATTACTATTGAGTAGTCCAAACTGAGATTTAAAATACAGGTCAATTAACGGTAAAATGTGAGAGCTATTTTTTAAATACAAAGAAGTATTTCATTTTAAAATACCATAATACTAGATTAATTATTCATTTTAAACATTAACAACTCGTTTGTTTGTTTATAAGGGTTGAAGGTAGTTAGTATTCTATTATTAATAAAATGGGAATTTTAAAAATAAAAAACATCATATTATTATTCATTTTAAATTTTAACAACTTTGTTTGGTTAAAAAGTGTTGGAGGTATTTAGTATTCTATTATTAATAAAATGAAAATTTTATTAATAAAAAGTATTATTTGATTTTGTTTTAGTATTTGGATTTTACATAAATGATTGTAGTGTTTTTTTTAAGATTGTTTTTAGCAATTAAATCCAAACACAAGTGATATACTATTAAGGTGTAAAAAGCAATATGCATTATTACAATGCAAAATAAGAATTACATATGATTTGGTTTAACCATAAATGATTGGTTTTATTTTAGTATAACATAATATATTAATTGAAATAATAAAAAGAGTTAAGTTTATAGGATAATAACTCACACATGTTTACTAAAATTTTTGTATCAGCTAGTAATGTTATCCAATTATGATATGTTAGTTGTAATAGAAACCTATAAAAACAAATTTTTCATTACTAAACATAAATGTTAGAGGTATCTGCACAATTTTTTAAAGCACAGTGTAAAAAGATCAAAGTAAATAATTGAATTACCTTTATAATATAGAACTTTTATTTATGGAAAATGATTATAACTCAAAAAAAATTGTGTTCACCTAAGATTGGTATGATCTTTTTTTTCTAAAACAAAATGCATATGTTTTTGTTTGGCCTCCGGTTTGGTATGCAAACACTAAAAATTTTGAATTTTTTTTGTTGCAAAGTTGTAGTCAACATGTGGTTCTTGTGCAACATTATTTTTCCATAATTTTTAATGTGAATTTTAAATATTTTTGAAATTACTAAAGTTAGTGAAGCCCATAAATTAGAAGGTTGAGCGTTAGGCCATGCTATGAGGGTCTTAACACAATAAATTAAATTTTTTTAGTGTGTAGTTCTTCATATGCACTTGTGCTTCTTTTTTGTTTTCAAAAGAGCTCAACCAATCAAGAGTTATAAACAAAATAAGAAAGCTATGTTTTTTACAAATTTGAAATGTGACCAATTAAAAATAAATCTTAACACAATAAATTAATTTTTTTTAGTGTGTAGTTCTTCATATGCATTTATGCTTTTTTTTTGTTTTCAAAAGAGCTCAACCAATCAAGAGTTATAAACAAAATAAGAAAGCTATGTTTTTTACAAATTTGAAATGTGACCCATTAAAAATAAATAATGAATAAAAAATAGTATTGTTTATCAATATTTTTTCAATTTTTATTTATATTTTTTTTGTAAGTAAGTACCCAATGGGGGAATTGAACTCATGACATTCCATTTACAACTTCTCATCTAAATTTCTC
>LPNX011086595.1:103762-140587 GCA_001517045.1 Pseudotsuga menziesii | reverse complement strand
TTTCATTACCCCATTGATGAGCTATATAAGGAACCCTTTGGATACATTGAAGGCATATGAGAAATTAAGAGCAAGAGAACTATAGTCCATTGTTGCTGGAACTTGTGCGTGTGCATCCCCTTTGTCCCTTAGAGCACTTTTGTGTTCTTCCCAAGCTTACCTTTTGCTTATGAGCTTGCTATCGAGAGATGGAGGATTGATGTGGTGGAGGCCCAAGTGGGGGACTCAATTTCTCCGATTCGCAGACATGCCGACAGAGGTTATATTCATTGTAATATCTGATTTTATATCAATAGAAATATCTTTTCCTATCCAATAATGTGTGTTTGAATGAATATTTTATCCATGGATGATTTCAAATGCTTATATGTTATTGATTATATATGCTAGAGTAGAGCTAACATAATTATATATAGTATGCTTATCTTGTTTATTGAATGTTGAGGAAGCAATTCATCAATTCAAGCTGAAGTTAGAAAGCTCAACAGGGATCTACACCAACCGTCCGGAATAAGGTACGAATCGAGATCCTTTAGTGTTAGTTGTTTGGTTTATCTTGCATATAGGAAATGATTGATTTTTGGAGTTAAGATATCTGTTGTGGTATCCCAAGCCATAGGAATTTCTCTCCGTAACAGAATTGGTGACTCTGCTGGGGATGTTCCTTGTTTTTCTTTGGGGTTGGAGGCACAATGGGCTTGATATTATTGACTTGCTCTTGGTTTCTCCCTGTTTCTATGTCGCATTTTATAGTATGTTTATCCATTGACACTCCGCTTTATGGGTTTGACCCTTGGCATGCTTTTTACCACTACCTTCTCTGTATACGTGGGTTTTTGGCCAAAAGTTGCGTACATACGCAACTGTTCTTTAAACAGTCACGTACATCCTCCCTTTTGGTGAGTTTGATGTTGTGGGAAGTTGTTGGGTGGGTTGTGAGTGTGGTTGGGTCTTCCTTGGGTATGATGTTGTATGTTGGATGCTTCTTTTGTGACCAGAGACCACTTTTTCATTGATTTTTATTTGAAATTAGTTTTAGTCATTTATGCTTTTTGTTTTGCCATTAGTGCATTACTCTTTTTTGTCTCGGTGTCTTGCTGGGCTTGTGTTTTATACTTGCTGCAGAGACTGAGAGTTTTAGATGACTTTTATTGCATTTTTCATTCTTTTATATTGAAAAATACAAAGTAGTTGCACTCTTAGTTGCATCTTAGATATGGATTTGAAGAGGTACTTGCATTGGATTGCTTGGATGAGAGTTGCGTTTAGGCTTTCATATAGGAAGGATTGCATTGGAATTTAGAAAGGAATATATATTTATGCATCTCATGTAGTGGCATACCCTATTTTTCATTTGACAAAGATTGCACTTAGCATTGTTTGTTATGGTGTGCATATTTTCTTCACTGCTGAGTCATAAATTCATTAGTTGCACGATCATTTCCTTTTGAGTAATCACAGCCAATTAAAATCAACGCATAATTTAAAATGAACTACACATTTTTCTTTTATAGGGTTTAGCAACAAGATTAGGTTTTAGGGTCTTGGAATAGTTTATTGTGAGTAAATTCTTCAAGACCACTAAACAACAACATGTATGTGTTTGGCCAGGTGAGAGTGTGAAATTCCTTGGTATAATTAGTGTTTCTCAGGATCCTCCTCTTACAAGGGAGTTAAGCACGAGGCAGTGTGAGCGGTTATTGATTGCGATGAGCCCTAGTCATAACTGAGTAGCACCGGAGATATTTCCAGGATTGTATTCGTATCTGGGGGCTCTTTCAAGAGTTTCGGGCTTTGCTACCCTGCCCATACAGTTGATCCCGCTTGCGACTGTCTTCCTGAGCATTGATTATATTGAGGTGACCTTAGTTGCCTTACCTAGGTTATCGAGGGGGTACTTTGCAGAGGTTATTCTGTAGGTGTCCTGGCCAGGTAGAGGTCGGACATCACAGTCACTTTATGCGTTGAAGCTGAGGGCCACTATAATTGATTACGTACCTCCGCTTGTAGTATATGGGAGTTTCGAGCCTCTCCTAGGCGAGACATACCTGCTGCATTCAGGAGCTCACATATCCTCCCCTTGGTTTGCTTGTATTTTGGTTGTAGATTTTCTTAGGAGTGTGCTCTTTGTGTGCTAGTTGGCCTTTGGGATCGCGGTTACTTGAGTATATTTATGCTCTCTTGAGTTCAGGTCCTTTTATTTTCGGCATGCTTGGTATCCCATCACCCGTCCTTGGTCCTAATACAGACGCTGGTGTTAGACTTAGGGGCATCATAGCCCCTTACCGTGCTCATATATTTGGGAATGGTCATATTCCATCCTCTACTCCATTTGTGGAGGATTTTTATTCCCTTCACTCGGTCTTTACACCAGTGGTCATCCTCATGGGGGTGGTAGTGGATACGTGAACATTGGGTCTACACTTTACATTCCTTTTTATGGCCCATTTTCCACCACACTGTTTCCTTTGAATTTATTTGCCATGGTCATTCCTCCCTTTTCCCTATAGTTTGGATTCTTTATTGACTATTTTGGGTTGTTTTGGACTAATATGGTTGTCATGTAGAGTCTAGTTTTTGTACACTCTCTCTGAGGGTTCAACCCGTTCGTTCCTATCACAGGTATCATGTCTAAACTGGCATATAGGTTAGGATGTCACATCCGCTTGCACTTATGCATTGCCTTATGACTGTTCCATCTTAACCTTAGGTACGAACCCATTCCATGGTATCACGAAACCCTCATGCTGTTATTAGAAGTGGTACTATGTGAATGGTAGAGCTTTCCTATACATGGGTGTCCTAGTTAGTTCCCTTTTTCATTTGGTACCCATGCTGTGAGTCCTCTCTTAGGTCCGGGAGTCCCTTTTTAGTCCCGCCATGTCCTTGAGCAAGAGCTTCATACTCCTCTTGAATTTTATGCTGGCCATTTCCCTGGGACTCCCTTATGTCAAGTTGTAATTACATTATCATGAGCTTTGCCTGCCTCATTGAGCCTTATGCCGGCTTCCCTGACTTTGAGTATGAGCCATATAGCCCAATCTTGTCTCATGTCTATCCATGCAGAGCCATTTTATATATCCTTTGCAGATTGATTCCCTATTTTTACCGGGAGGGGACTTTCCCCCGAGTGTCGCTATCCTACACATGTATCCTTACATTGAGCATAGGTATGTTCCACTGCTTGGAACTAGTTTGTTTGCCCATTTGAAACTTGTCTCCTCTTAGTCTGTAACTTTAAAGCGATTTTATTCTTTTTCAAGCTTTTCAAATATTTGAAAAAGTCCAAAAAATTAAGAAACAAAAAAGCCGGACAAGAAAAGATGTTATCTTTGGCAGCAGTTGAGTCGTGTCGCCTTCGAACAGAGCACTGTATATCATATCCATTGGTTGGGTTAATAGTTTGACTTTAGGAGCTATACTCGTTTATCTGAGTTTATCTCCACCAACTGGTTAAGCTTCCAATCCCTATGGAGCCTCTGTCGATGCCTCCTGTGTCACAGAGATGTCCCAGTTTTGCATATCGAGTCTATGTTGCCTACATTCAATCACCATTTGCTGTTATGCTCTTGTTCGAAGGAAGTTGAAACCTGAGTCGGCCATTCCTCAGTTATTTTGACCTTGCATGTCAGTCATTCCCGGTACAGTTACTGGTTCGTGCACTTTATGATTGAGTCCTTCCACATTATACAACTTTTCTGAGTACCTCGTGTTGGATGATGGGGGATGCCTTAATGCCCTCCTTCCAATGGATTTCATCCCATCAACTTCAGATCATTTATTCTGGGATAGGAATCTAGAGTCATCTTTGAGTGCCTTGAGACTTGTAGTCACCAGTGGCAGGTTTTATCGATACAGTTCTTTGGGAATACATCAATGTCCCCTGATCGATGGATTATCTCAAGTGTTTAACCTCAACACATATATTCACACTTGTTAGTTTGCACTCTAGTACCTTGATTCCCATTTTCATTATTGGTGGGTGATCTTGCGTCTGTTAACAGTATACATCAATGACCGGTAATCAGACGATGGACTACTATGTTCGACCTCGACACCTCTATTCACATAGTAGGACATGTACTCGTAGTGATTTGGGTAGAAGACGTTTCAGATTGGTGGCATCTCATATATGCTACCTCCTTGATCGTGCCACCCGTGTTCATGAGATTTCAGCTCTCGTGACTTGATTCCAGTAGATGTCAGATATTTCCAGCCATTATGGAGATCTTGATCCATTGTATATCTTCAGTATTCATGGAGATCATGATCCTTTGTATATCTTCATCATGGAGATTTTGATCTATGTATATTGTACGTGGCGATGACCACATATGTCATATTGTATCATGCCTATTCATGGCCATTGTACTCTTATGTATCCGGGACTGCTATATGTATTCGCAGTTATATGCTGAGTTGTATCATTGTATAGTGCTGATTGGGTGGCTATTTATTCCACTGGGTTTTTCATCACTTCATTTCTGGGATGGACTTATAATGTATTTCGGCCATCGTATGACCCATCTGACCTCACACATTAGGGGGCATATGTTATAGCTGATTTTACCACAAATGGTGAATCACACTTTTATGGCCTTCCCTGTCCCTATGCAGACTCCTTAGACCCCATTGACCATTTTTGTTCCTTTGATGTTTCCTAGATCATCCCTAAAAACATGCTTAAATTGCCATACGCGACTTTTAAACCCTTTATTGTGTATATACGTGGGTTTGACCTCTAAAACCGCGTAAATCGGGATGTGTGCAAAAATCCAAATTCTTTTGGAGTTTTCCTTGATGTGGATCCGACTCACTTGTCTCCTAGCCTTCCATATGCCTTGAGATCGCTCGGATTTGACCTTTCATTACCCCATTGATGAGCTATATAAGGAACCCTTTGGATACATTGAAGGCATATGAGAAATTAAGAGCAAGAGAACTATAGTCCATTGTTGTTGGAACTTGTGCTTGAGTCTGCATCCCCTTTATCCCTTGGAGCACTTTTGTGTTCTTCCCAAGCTTACGTTTTGCTTGTGAGCTTGCTATCAAGAGATGGAGGATTGAAGTGGTGGAGGCCCAAGTGGTGGACTCGGTTTCTCCGATTCACAGATGTGCCGACAGAGGTTGTATTCATTGTAATCTCTGATTTTATATCAATATAAATATCTTTTCTTGTCTAATAATGTGTGTTTGAATGAATATTTTATCCATGGATGATTTCAAATGCTTATATGTTATTGATTATATATGCTAGATTAGAGCTAACACAATTATATATAGTATGCTTGTCTTGTTTATTGAATGTTGAGGAAGCAATTCATCAATTCAAGCTGTAGTTGGAAAGCTCAACGGGGATCTACACCAACTGTCCGGAATAAAGTAAGAATCGAGATCCTTTAGTGTTAGTTGTTTGGTTTCTCTTGCATATAGGAAAGGATTGATTTCTGGAGTTAAGCTGTCTGTTGTGGTACCCCAAGCCATAGGAATTTCTCTTCGTAACATCTATATATTGGGCACATGCCCCGCTGCACATGAGTTATGTTGGTTATATAGATATACTGGGCATAATCCCCAATGCACATGTTTTATTGTCTTGTTATATGATTATATATGTTGGGAATAGGCCCTGATGGACAAGGACTATTGTTGTTGAACTGGGCATAGGCCCTGATGTACTGGATTTATTATTATGTGATTGGGCACAAGCCCTAATATATATACTGAGATGATTATTTGTGATGTATTGTGCAGAAGACTGAATGCATGATTGATTTCTATGATGTGTTGGGTGTAAGACCTGGAGCACATGGGTTATGAGATTTTGTATTGAGCGTAAGCTCTGGAACACATCGGTTATGAGATTTTGTGTTGAGCATAAGCTCTAGAGCACATGAGTTATGAGACTATGTGTTGAGCGTAAGCTTCGGAGCACATAGGTAACCCCAACAAGTAAATAATGGAAGTGCTGGGCATAAGCCTTGGAGCACTCCAACTTGATACTGAGCATAAGCTTTGGAGCATCGGATCTTTGGCCATAGTATCCCTAGGTGTATTGTACAAGTGCATCCTAGTATTAGTGTTGAGCAAGAGGCTCTAGAATCGCACTAGCGTAACGCTTGTTTGATAGTGTTGAGTGTAGGCTTTGAATAACACTACGGGTTACTGTAAATAAAAGGGTGTTGAGTTGGAAAGACTCTGAATAGAACCAACCCTCATCGTACTTATTTAAGTTGATTAATTGAAATTTCAAATCTACTTCTCATCTAGGGCTGGAAGATACTACCATGAATACGAGGTAATCCAACATGCAAGGAAGATCTAGAGCTACCTAACCTAGTTGACATACCAAACCCTACTTGAGGCCTTGATAAAAGAAATAACGTAAACTAAGAGAAGCATCAAAATAAATAATTATGCTATATGATGCATGGATAATAATAGATGATTAATAAGTAAAGTATATGTATGAAAAGAAATAAAGGCAACAATAGTAATAAGTGAGAGTCTATGTATATGTATATTATAAACTAAATATTTAAATAAAAATTATATTCTAAAGCTCAAGTAGGAACTAGTAAAAGTTCCTAGTTAACAAAATTAATATATATTACATAAAAATCAAACTAAAGATTATTTTCAAGAAAATAGTGAATTCTTGATTCAACTAAAGTTAAACCAATTGCCATTTTCCTAGGATAATCTATAAAAGCAAAAGCCAAGAGAAGGATAGGGGATCTGATTATTATTTCTTGGATGGGATTGGAGAGCATTTCCAAACCAACACTTAAAGAATATAGATCCTTACTTCCAAACACCAACAGCCTCACCCTTAGGAGTTCTAGATCTCTTGCATCTTGGAGTTAACTCAAGGGCATCCGATTTAGAACTAGGAATGGTTCCGAGTCTTGGTTGGGAGGAATGTGGAAATTCCAAGGTCATCTAGTTATCATTTATAAAGTCATAAATAGAGAGTGTTTTATTAATTTTGGGTGTTGAAGTGTGCAGAGTTTTTAAGCCATTTCAAGCTACGAAATTGCAGGTAAGAGATTTCCTATATTTCAGCTCTGATCTCTGTTTTTTATTATGTTTACATGATGAGATTATAGCCATTAGGTTTTGAATGAGAAGCTGTAAATCACCATCATCATTATGAATAGATGTTTTATGATGTTTTATTTGTTAAAATATAATCTCAGTTTATATTCTTATAAAAATTCTAAGATAAATTTCTTATCAGGTTTGTGTTAAATAAGTTTAAATCTTCTAAAACATTTTAGGGTTTAGACTAGATTTAACCTTTAATCCTGAATAATATAATGACCAAACTTTTCTCAAAACATAGAAAAACAGTATTGAATCCACACATAGAAATCCTAGATTCCAGTAACAATATAAAATATATATTTAAGCATTTTTATCAAGATAGGGCATCCAAGCAAAGCACTGGAACAAATATTAAAACCTAAATATATAATACAACACTTAAACAAATCAACATGCAACAATTAAAACTAGATTTACAAATAAAACACTTAGCATAAACATTTCAAAACATCAACGAAGGATCTCAATCAAAACCAAGTGTTTAACTAAATATCTAAAAATATACAAATCTTTACAATATAATTGAATAAATAAACTATCAACTAATAACAATTTACAAACCAATGATAACACATAATCATGTACTAGGGATTGAATCCCTTGGAGTCCAAAATTCACATAAATCAACGTTACCATATCTACGATGGTAACTCTATACGAAATACTTAGTATTGGATGAAATCTTGTTTAATGAATTAAAATAAGTAAACACAAACATACAACCATCCAAATAAATGAACCAAGGTCTCACGTTACCAACCAACCATCGAGTCTATTAAGCGTTGGCTAGAGTGTGTGTAAGCCATACATAATGCACGATAAACCATTTAAACCATCAAATCCCATAAGCATTGCCTAGGAGTGTTTTAAGCCCTTTAAAAGAAATAAATAAAAGATAATAAATCAACCATCGAATCCCATAAGCTAAGCGTTGGTTGGAAGCCTGCTTATGTTTTTTATTATAAACGAATTAAATATATTACTTAGACTATTCCAGATAAGCCAGCTAGGCTACTACAACATTAAGCCCACCATTGAAACCCATAGGGTCCTATTCACATCCAACCTATAGAAATAAAGGCTCGCTGCTATCATAGGCAGTTTAACCATTTTTTGAGCCACATTAAGAATTAAATGAAGAGCAGAGATAGGGATTTTCCCTTTGCTTCTTTACAAAAGAGAAACATACTTTTCAAAAACAACAACTATAAATTTACAGTCAGGGTTCTGCGTAGGTAAAACCATTTCACATTAAATATTTCATAAAACTTACAGCGTGAGCATAGACCCAAAATATGCATACCCAAATAATAATCACGAGCATCATTACAAAAGTGCCATTGCTAGAAATGGCACTAAAATATCGGAACCCACCTTATTATCATAGTTACAGTGCTCCATGCAACATTTTCCTAATTAATTTTCAGTAATAAAACTACTTAGTGCCATACATGCTCTTAAAAACCCAGATTCACGATTTAAACACAGAGATTTATACAGAGATCAATACATCAAAACGCAAATACTAAACCACGATTTATAACTTCTTTCTACCAGCTAAAATCTTTTACATAGTATCCATTCTCACCATTACAAGTTTGCTTAAGAATAAACCATACCACGATTTCATAAATCAAACCAACGAAGAGTACAGGAACATAAAACATCAATTCCACTATGAAAATCTGAATAGAAGGTTTTATTTAAACAGAAAATTCACCCACCATCATTATCACATTGCAAACGCCTGGACATGCCATAATCATAAAAAACCCAAACCCACAGATAGTCTGAGCTTCGTTTCTATCCCAAACCTTGCCATTCCCAAATGGGAATCCATTAAAATACAGACAGAGAATCCCCATAACCTCTCCAACCACATATGAAAAAACAGATGGTTAAGTCCCCTTGTGCATGGGATTACCATTTGGTGGCTTGACGGTCTCTCCTTACCCATAGTCGCAAGCTGCTCCACCACTGAACCTGCCACAAAAACCATTCCAACGTCAGAGTATATCTCAGATATTATTGAACCAGAATGAATGAATGATTGTAAAACTCAGGAAAGAAAAACACATATCTGAGTAGTTGGGCCGACCTACGAGTTCCTTGTCCACACTCTGCCAATGAAACCCCAACCAGGGAGCTCGCTCCCCTCTACAACTTCACCATGCAAAAGAGAATGGTTTCGAAAAACCTAGTTTTGGGTTAAACCTATGCCTGCGCCAATGTGGAGGGAGCCACATAGGTCATCACGTGGCCACTTTAAATGCAACCACCAAACTCCCACTATAGATTTTATTTTTACACCTTCCCTATAGTATTATTCCCTTGTTTATTTTGGTTAAGTTTTATACCAAGCAACTTAAACCTTTGGTATTTAGGGTTTAGAAACCTTCTAGGTGCTAGGTCTTGTTCCTCCTTTAGTACACACATGCAGCATAGGCTCATCAACTTAACACCTCCAAAACCACGGGTGCTTCATGCATTAGTTCATAGGAACTAAGTAAGCCTAAGCCATAGGAGTTTCCTTACCTTCCCATTTGAGTCATTAGGTAAATCCAACCACTCCTCCCCTTTAGAAGTAGAGGTAAGTTAGCCTTGTAAATTTAGTAAATAAAGACTAAGTAGCGTAATAAGCATCCAACATAAATAAGTAGTATCAGAAGCATCATTAAATTAAATAAATGACATAAGATACAAGAACATCAATATATAAATGAATGACAATAAACATCATCGCAATTAGAAAACCAAGTAATAACATACAAGAAGAAAAACAAAACATGAACATAGGTATTGTTTCCTATTAAGTTGTTACAATTATGAAGTTAAGAATAGATGTCCCTTAGATCTTAGCAGTGTTATTGACCCTACAATTTTTTTTATTTACGAATTTTAGGAATATTGCACTGACTCTCACATACATGTCCAAATTTTTTGTTGCATTCCCAAACTCATTGCTAGACTAAGTGGTGGGAAACAAAGGGTGTCTAGTATCTAGTATTTACATAAAAATGGTATAGAAAACTAGAGTGACAAAACAATTAATGTTTTATAATAATTGAAATCTAGGTTATTATTTGAGAGCCTTTTTTTATTAGCAAGATGCTTGAGATCACTTCCCTTTAATTAAGAGTTGTTTTGCAACCATTTTTTTTCATTGGAATCTTACAAATTATGCCCATGAAACATATCAATTGTATTTGTTTTCATGGTATGACTAGGGTGTGCTTTGATGTGTATTCTCATCTCCAATTGCAAAAATTTATTTTGCACTTGTTTGAACAAAGATGTGTGAGTTACACTTCTTTAGGTGATCATTAGAGGGAATTTCAACTCAAAATGGGCCTTTTAACTCTAATTCAAATTCCATGTCATCATGTGTTACCCAATGAAATTGCTTTAAATTTGAAATACCGTATAGGTCTTTTTTAATATAAATTTGGGGATAGGTATCATAAAAAATTTACTTTTTTTGTTTGTATTTTCGACATATCTCTTTGTGTTTTTACTCAAATTTTCATCGGGAGAGCTTGTTGGATGCAGAATTAATTGTCATCATCATGTTTTTCAGGTATTTCTTGTTTTTTGGGTAGCGGGGTTCGTCAAAAGTATGTCGAGTGGGTACTCGTTGGATACGGAATTTAATTCCGCATCCAACGAGCTTTCCCGATTGAAATTTGAGTAAAAACACAGGGAGATATGTCAAAAATACAAACAAAAAAGTAGTTTTTTTTTCTTCGTCCAAAATTAATAAATATTATTTTATTACTTTAACTATTATTTTATTGATTTTCCTTAGGAGGCCCATTTTGAGCTGAAATTTCCTCTAATGGCCTCTTGGCACTCCAGTTCAAATTCTAAGAATCCTTGGATCCATTATGTTATGAAGAAACTACCTGTAGGTATTTAACTGAGAATGTAGGGCCACCATGGGAAAACCAGTGCAAACAAAAAAGAAACTTATATAAATATTGAACAAGTGGAATGGTTTCCAATGATTGATTTACGATGCAATCGTAGGTATTTGATGTGGATTCCACCCTAAGTTGGGCGACGTGTTGACAAAGATTATGATTTCCTATTACCTTACTCTCTTAGAAAAGCCCATGATGATGCATTTGTATCCATGCTAGACAAGCAATTTAGCAATGGAGAAACCAAGAACTCCCCATGAACATCAATTGTTTAGGTTCAAGTAACATCCACTACAAATGTTCATTCTAGAACATGGACAACTCCTCTATACCAACACTCACATGATCTCAACCATTCCTCCTCCAACTTTCTTGCCTCTAGTTTTCTATTCCTCACGAGTCAACATTAGTATGGGTAGACCGTTTACCAATCTACTAATTGTTTAGGGAACCCTTTACACTTTCTAGGAGAATCTAAAACTAGAGTACTATACGGGTATGTATTTTAAGCTCATATAATCTCTGCTCATCTCAGGAAATAAATACATACCAACAACAATATGGCTTCACACAAATGAAGAGTTCAACATGATATTTTGACATTATCCCTCCCATGCTCTCATTCTTTCAAACAACCGGACAAAATATTGCATTTCTTAATTCCTAACTAGCGTATGAATGACATGAGGATGATACCAAGATGGGAAGAGAATCTCTCCAATTCTCTAAACGAGTTATGGAAAGATGCAAATATATTTGCATTATGAGGTAAGGTGTCAAGCATTCCCTCTCAATCTTTTGTGTCTATGCCACCTTTCTAAACATGGATACGATCCTAGGAAAGTGACACATGGCTCAATGGATTCTCCCCCTTTTCATTTTCATATCATAGTCCCCTTTAACTCATATGGTAGTCATTTTGTGTTCTTTCTATATTGAGTTACTTTTCAAGATTACATCTTTCTTATTCCATAGCCTCATGTCTAGACTAGGATAAACATTGGCATATATCCATATTAATCCCAAATCCATTAAGCATAAAAAATGATTAAAAACCAAGGTCCAAACCTCTTTATGCATAAAAGTTATAGGTTTCATATGGATCTGTGCTAGTTTATCTTTTTTGTTTGTATTTTTAAGTTGGATATTTCTTTTTCTTTGTCCTTTTTATTTTTAGTGTTGCACTCACATGTGACACAACTCCTCCACATTAGGCACTAAGAGCACCTTCTATATATTGGTTTAAAATATTATAAACATGCTAGTTATTCATGTGACATGGGTTTTTATACACTAATATGTTATCTAATACAATTATCCATAATAATCAAGTATTTATAGATTCCAGGAGATTGAGTACTCATAGGACTGCAAATATCACTATGCTTTAACTTCAAAGATTGTTGTTCCTACAAAGTTGCCTCTATTTTAAACCTACCTTTATGTTGTCTCTCATCGAGACATGACGTAATGGTCATACATCATATAAGTATTAGTCACAAGGGGTGCATCCCACAATGTGTTTGTCAAGTAGGCACAACATGTCCACATGTCCTTTGGTCCTTGGTGGGCCTGTCGAGTACCTTGGATTACAATGCTCTAAAGTGATTAGGCACCATATAAAGATTCCACCTTGGCTCTTTACATCATTCAAAAATATAATTAAGCTATATCTTTTTGTAAAAAAATTTATAAATTAAAACCTCCCACCATAAACAATATGAATTAAACATAGTGAAAACTGAGGATCTCAATTCATACCTTTTTTGGCTTGCAAAATCTTTGTGTGGATCAGGTAAGTCATTTTTAGGTGAAAAAACCTTTATACTAGAATATTGCACTCCACCAACTATAGCAAGAGAATTTGGAAGCGATGACTCATTAGAGTTTTCTTTAGTTACAGATTCTAAAAAAAATGACCATGTTGAGCATGTAGTCGTTGATTTTGTCTTGGATAATATACCTTCGTTGAAATTGGTACTGGAATATTTGCAATTAGATACATAGTTCAAGCTCAAATGCTATAAATGAGCTCAATAAACAGTATTGTATTTTGACTTTATCCATCAATTAGCACCACATAAAACTAATATAATATCATTTATTAATAAAAACATGATATGGGAACCTTCAAAATTTCCATGTATAATACTTATTGGCTAATGTCCGAGGTAAAGTTTAGCATTATGTTCATTTAGTGTTGCATCATAAAGTGGAATTCATCCTTCTACAACACACTTTGCGGATTATGGATGTTGTTTGTCTAAATACATCACATATTATGTTAATCAACTTATCAATAGAAGATATACTTATATACAAAATAGGAGTATATTTAGGTGTCTAGTTTTCCTTTATCGAAAAGATAACAATTCTCATTTATTTAGCCTTCTTTTATTATATAGGCCATCTTTGGTATTTCTTTTCACAAGAACCGAACACAAAAAATTCCAACTAAAAATTCATGTATTTATTAATCTGTAAACTAAGTATAAAATGAAATGTAGATAACCTATGTAGCTAGTGTGATTGCAGTACAACATGCACTAGACAAAATCATCAAAATCACCATACCATCCATGTTTCAAAATAATCTCTGAAACACTAGAAATGTTGTAAAGAATCTAGACCCTATAGGGATAGTGACTGTTAGATGTGCACCCTTCTTGTTTACAAAGCCGCTAACAATAAACTTTACTATAAACACCATATAATCCACTTTATAATAAGAAGCACCAAAATTAGTTGTAAATTAAACATAGGGCATGTTGCTGGTTATTCTTTCTATAAATATCTTAACCTATGATGGGAGCCTTCAATCAAATCCTATACTGATAACATGAGCTTCAGAGTTTGACAATACACTATCATGTGTTCATATGATTAGGCCTTTTAAGTCAATCCTCATCTTTATTTAGCTTTATGAGGATGGACATTTGCTTATACCTCTTAGTTTTACAACCCTTGTTAAGCACATAGGGATGGACATTCACAATGTCGGAGTGTTGGGGTCATGTATTAATAGAGTTTGATCCATTACAACCTTTGTGAGGAAGTCAAACTATATCATATTGTGTGATCAATGTACTCCATCTATCCCAAGTGTAGCATAAAATGAATTAAAAAAGTAGCATGTTGTTTGGCCTATTTGGTTATGTACAAAATCACCATGTGTGGGGCAAGAGTATCGAAGATTATAATGGACATTCAAAATAGTACAACGTACACATTTGTTAGTATAAAGTGTGCTCTTGGGGCATAATAAGATTGGCTGTGTAGGATGCATGCTTTTTTTTATTCAAGTTTAGTCCATAGATGTTATCAATACAAATAATTTAGTGGAGGCATGTGTAAAAAAATTAGTTGTTTCTTATAAAATAAAGGTCTTTATTATATTCTGAACTTAACTTAACTTACACTTGATCTCTTTATTGGAAGCCTCGGTCACCTAGGAAAACTATAGCTTCTTCCTTTCAAAAACAAAATAAAAATCATGCTTTTTGAACTCCCATTTAGATTGGAATTTGGTCCATGTGGTGATTTTGTTGGTGAAATTTAGGTGACTCTACTAGAAGAAACATAACTAATGGTTCCTAAGGATATCTAATGGTTTGAATTTTAACAAGATAAATAGAGATCTTATGCGATTTTTTCTTTTATGTTTTTTTTAATTATGGGCCATCATTTATTATCATATTTCTCATATTATGTGGTAACTAGTTAGAATATGCAAATGAACTAACTTTATGAGTGGCCAATCTCATCCTGGGGGGTACCTATCAGGCTTGAGATCTTTTCCAAGTTCTTGGCATTGAATCAAAGGATTGTGCTCATCCATGGCGCCTGATGAGCCAAACAATAGTTTGCTCACACACAATATTGCCAAAATACTTGGAATATTAAATAAGCCATGAACAAGAATATAATATTGAATATATAATAGATTGATCTTTACAATGAAAAGGGACCTGTATAAATAGGTCCTCTTGGTGACTATTTACCCAAATGAGGTGTCTCTTAATTATTTAATTATTACTTATTATGTTCATAACATTGCCTCTCTCTTAGAAAGGATTTGTCCTCAAAGCCTTATAATGTTGCTGCATCGTTCGTTGTGACGTCATAGCCGACGAAAGTTGTCAATACGAGCTTATAAGTGTAGAGCATAACTTTCGATATGTTGATGGATCAGTCCATCCCAAATTGATTTGTTGCTGACTATTGGGATTCCCTAGTGATATGTCGTTAGGAGCTTTGATCACATTAGTACCATTATCTTTTAACATTTCCCCCTTTTTAGGATATCGTTTTTTATGATTGGGGTGTTGATAGAGAATTTTCACAATCTCTTTTATTTTGCCAACATCGTCTTTTAAGCATTGACCCAAGCCGGAAGTTGTATTTTCATCCCTAGAGGTTTTAATGTTTCATTCTATATCTTTTCCAACTTGTTTTCTAATTGCATGTTGTCATTTTGAAACTTCTTAATCAATTCTACTTGCGACTTCCTATCATCTTCAAACTTCTTAAGTTGTTCCTTAAGAACTTCGTTATGATTTCTGATGAAGCTATTTTCTTCTTGCTTGTCTAAAAGTTTTCCTTCAATGTGTTCTAAATAGTGTTCTTCCTTCCAACTTCAAGTTCTTAATTTTCGTTACTAACGTCTTATTATGGTTCTTTAATATGAAAATTTCTTCAGAATTGTTGGATAATGCTTTATTATTTTTGCGATCTCTAATTCCTGTGCCTTTTTAGAGTTGTCATTTTGTTGTTGAAGAAATTTTATTTGTTGTCCAGACCAGTCGATTTTTGATTCTTGATTATCTAATTTCTTTCGTATTTGCGTTAGTTCTTCATCATTGTCGTTAATGATTTTGTTCAACCGTATTATTTCTGCTTCATAATCTTTTATTTCTTTCTTTATATCTTGATTGTTTAATCTTTGATTGATATCATTTTCGTATTTTAATTCCTCAATTTGCATAGACAATTTTTCTATATGATTTTCCTAATCATAAATGTTTTGTCCCTTGAACCTTTATGGTATCTTATGTAGTTTAATCATTACTTCGAATTTTTTATTCATGTCGCGCAAATCTTCATTGTCTCTTTGATAACACCTTAACTTTGTTTCTAATTTTTCTATTTGTAGTTGCAAACTAGCTTGGCATGGTCTTTGACTTCTTCGATGATAGATAGTTGTTCTTATGACTCTGAATTCTTTAATGAGCCTTCAGTTGGATTTGACTTCTTCAAAGATTCTTCCTTTGATTTAAAATTTTTCGGTGATAATTTGTCTTCCTTTGACTACTTCTTTTAACTTTGAGTTATTTTCTTCTTAAAACTTCTTTATGGATTGTGTGTAGATTCGGTGGTTGGGAAGTAGGAATGTTACCCTCCCCACCTAAGTTCAAGTATTGGGGATTAACTTTTATAAAAAAGAAATTTTAAGCCTTGGGACTCACCAAATATTAAGCCGGATCGCTCTAATATCAAATCAGCCAAATAATAGTTCACTTACACACAACATTAACAAAATACGTGGAAGATTAAATAAGCCATGGATAAGAATATAATATTGAATATTGAATCGATAATAGATTGATCTTTACAATGATAAGGGACCTGTATAAATATGTCCTCATGATGACTATTCACCCAAATGAGATGTCTCTTAATCACCCTAAATATTTAATTATTACTCATTATGTTCATAACAACTAATATTTGAAGGACCACAATTGTCTTCTACACAAATCAAAGACAGTTTTTATGCACTCAAAATCACCAAGACATTGAAGTCCCTACCGAATAATGGTGATCTTTTAAGGTTTGCTTGCTTTTTAATCTTTAATCCTAAATACTTTGTTATTTATATTTTCTAGAAATTTTCAAGATACCATTTCCTTATTGTGCTAATGTTGAGGTGGTATGCTGTTTGGAGGTCATCATGTCAAAAATGTTTTTACACATACAGGGTGTTAAATCTTTTATCTACTACTGTTACATGTTAGTTGTTTGATCTTTATCGAAATATTTTTTGGGCATTGTTTGTTTTTATGGGTTAGCCTTGAGCATGTTTTTGTATGCAAAAATTGGGTTTCTAAATTAAGGCTAGAAAAGTTTTTGACCAATGGATGTTTGCTACAATAAGTTTAGTGTTTTACTTAAAATGTTAAATAATGAAGCTAGTAACATTTTGGACCATTCCTTTAGAATTTATGCACCTTACAAGTGCATGATATCATATAATATATACATAAATATAATGGGAAGTTATAATGTATTGCATAAAAAAATGATGTTGAAAATCAAATATCTTGAATGCACATGATGATTTGAAAAATTGGGGAGTAGTTCTTAGTTGGTCACATGTAGCCTAATTAATGCCTTGCTTTATATGGATATAATACTAGATTATACTCGTTGATTTGGAAGGAAGGTGGTAAGTATTTCTTACTGGTTACATGTAGCCTAATTAATACCTTTCTTTATCTCGAAATGTACACGACGCTTTGGAAATTTAGGAACTCGAGGAGTAGTTCATAGTACATAATGAAGTCACATATACCCTAATTAATGTCTTTATTTTTTTTGGAAATAAAGCCAAAAACGTAAATGATGAGTTGGAATGTGGGGAATAGTTCTTAATGATGTCACATGAAACCCAGCAATACTTCCCCACATTAGTGGATGGTAGAGGTGGTAAACCACCGGCCATCCTCGCAGAAGGCCTAACCCCAAAGGACTTAAGGCTCGAACCCGTGACCTCTCCCCAAACCGAGAGAGTGTGCACACGTCTTACCAATTGAGCTAACCCTTGGGGCTTATACTTTTTCTTACCTAAAAATAATAATAGATGTAGAATGTCTTTGTATTGTGTGCTTAAGTTATTGTAATACATCGATGTAAAAACTTTAAAATAGGCTCCTCACTATGGTATTTTTATTTGTGGCAAAATCAGAATTGAGGTTATGAAAGTAGTAGCATTATTTTGGAGAATGCCAACAATTTTTATACTTAATCAAGATTTTAAGCTGACCTTAGTTTTAGCTAAGTTCTTCAAACTCATGGTATATCAAAATAAAGATGCAATCACGAATCTACATTTTCTCACTTTTATATGTTAATAATTATTAGTGAATTTTTTTTTTTTGACTTTATATTGATTTGTAGAGTTGAAATCAAAATGATAAAACATGGAGATATGCATTAAGAGAGGGTGAAACTTCTTCACTTGTTGCTGGTATGTCCATATTCCTTCATATTTTTGCTACACTATTGGCCACTTGGATTGTGCTGCATTTTTATTTGTAGAATGCTTTATGTATTCCATTTTCATGGTTTCCTAGCAGGAAGGAACATATTTATTTTCTTAATAAGGTGTTGAACTTTATAACATTTTATTTTCTTAATAAGGTGTTGAACTTTATAACATTTGTATTATAATGATTATACTATGTGGGATTTTGTTTATATGAATGTTGGACCCACTACCTATAGTCATCCTCTTCTCGACTTTACTTTGGACATGATGTGAAACAAAATAGATTTTCTTGTTTTGGTTATTGTAGTTCTTCTCCTTGTAGAATGTAATCCTACTCGGATTTCTAGAGAATGCAAAGTGTCTTCATCTACCAATATATGTAATAGAAATTATTGTGGGTTGTTACCTATCAAATATTGATTGCTTACATCACCTTAGTTACAATAGTTGCATGAAAACATATTCCCTAGATTTTGGGCCCTTTTTTCTATCATAAATTTAATTTAGAAATTGTATTAATGTTCTCAATGCCTGGAAAATCTACTCATATTGAACGACAAGTTATAAACATGTAAGGCACTCAATGAGGCATTGATTATGTTTTGAGAAAAATATACTTAATCCAAGTATGATATTGAGAGAGAGAGAGACTTATGTACTATACGAAGCTTATAAACTATGAGGGTTTGGGGCCCAAGGCCTAGTCTCTCCACTTAACTAAGATAAAATGAGAGGACATGAGGCAAGGATTAATCTGTAAATCTTGGCTACGAGGATTTAGGATTAAAGGCTTAGTCGCTCAATTATGAAATGAGATTAAATGAGACATTGACTAAACATAAAGCAACCTAATTTAGTTGAATCAAATTCTTTTGTATGAAAAATCAGGAAAGAATTCAATTTGGCAGAATTTCCCCTCAAAACTAGATTTGAATAATGTAAAATTGGTGTGGAAAATCACCTCGAGGGATCCCTCTTTGATGCACAGATATTTCCCTTGGGTTTATCATTGTCTTTAAGCATGTGTTCATCTACAATCTAGTATGCTCACTAGGGAAGACACACTCTAGCATGAGTGATTCTTGTTACATGTTCTCTTTTGGAACACTATTCCTTGAAATTCAAGTAGGTGAAGCATTGATTTATGTGTTTAGATTGGTTGAAAGAATATGACCACATAGATCTATGGGAGCCACAACATAGTAGAGGACCGTTCTGTAAATGGGTGACTAATATACAATGGAGGAGGCCATGGACAACAACCTTACTCTTGACTTACGTGAAGTAAGTCCAATCTTTCATTTGAGCAAGGGTTATGCAATATTTTACAATGATCATTGTTGTATAATTCAACAAATTGGTTGCATCCTTTACCACAACTATTTTCCTTGACATGTTCTTTTATGTAACCCTTTCACATGCTAGGAATCCCAATCTTTTTGTCATTGTAAAGTAAGTCCAATCTTTCATTTGAGCAAGGGTTATGGAATATTTTACAATGATCATTGTTGTATAATTCAACAAATTGGTTGCATCCTTTACCACAACTATTTTCCTTGACATGTTCTTTTATGTAACCCTTTCACATGCTAGGAATCCCAATCTTTTTGTCATTATAATGTCCCTTCTTGGAAGGACATTTAGTGTTGACCATTGTTGGGCCTAGGAATAGTAAGGTAGAAGTCATGCATAATTCTTCTTAAGTATGGAGAATAGCTAAAGGAGAAGAGGAAGGAGCTATGACTGATGAAGCAACATAAAGAAGAAGGGGAAGGATGTCACGACAGAGGAAGTAAAAGAGAAGAAGAAGAAGAGGAGGCGGTGTTGGAAGGAGAATCTATGCCAGATAAGTAAGCCACGACAGAAGGATGGAGTGCAACCCGAGATGGCATGACAGAATATCAACGGAAGAAGGCGTGCAAATAGCATAATGACTGGAAAAAGACAGTAAGGTATATTGTTGAGAAAGCAACATGCCTTAACGATCGTTGGTACGAGCTCGGCTGGAGACCGCGAAAATCACGCACGTGAAGGAATATTTGTAAGTCATGCGATAGTTCCTTTCGTTATGTGTTTCTAGAATTGGAAAGACAACCTATTGGCTAGATATAGTAAGTAGGCTGAGATAACGTCAGGAAAGGAGTCCGTAACGAGTCTATATCTAGTCAGTATTGAGTTTGTATCAAGTATGTATGGGAGTTGTATCAAGTCTGTAATAGGGATATAAAAGAAGGAACCCAATTTGTATGTTGGTTATACATTCCCCCAACAATTAGTTGTGTTAGATGTGTTCCCGATAGTCGGTTTGTTTTAGACATTGACGGATTAGGCTCTCATGCTAGACTCAGTAGACATTCTCTCGATAGTCCATTTTGGTGGACTCTCGTTGGTTGAAAGCATGAGTTATTGGTTAATGGCTCTATATCGCTAAGTGCATCAGAGTAAGGGATCTGCAGCTGAGTGCACAGACGAGTAGGAAAGGTTGAGTCGATTTTTGCAGACTGTGTGAGGATCACTAGTAGAAGTAGAGTAGGAAGAGAAAAGAGAGAAGATGAGAGAGCATGAGAAGGAGGAAGAGTTTGTAAAGTTACAGAAGAAGATCTTGAGCAAAGGCTGCAGCTTAGTGTGCAGACGAAAGGTGCATCTATTTCCTCATGCCATATGAAGAGCACCTTGTGGTTTTCACCCAGATGAATTTCCATGTTATATTCTGTGTATATGTGTGAATGTTGAAAGTAGATTAGATATATGTGTGATTATTATAGTGAATGAATGATTGTATGTTTGTTTACAAATGAATAGATGTATGATGGTCGCATTGTACTACTGGATATGATTATGCTGCATGTCTGTTGTTTATTTACTAAAGTTACATAAAGAGAGGTTGGGTCGCAACTTAGATGTTGAAGCACAATAAACACAAGTAATCCACCCCGGACTTCGTTGGAAGCCTTGGTGCAAAGCCAAGGTACTAAACACCCTGCCACACACTACTGTGGAAACGTGGTTCTGGAAGTTACCCCTAAAGTGAGATATCTTAGGTGAGATGACATATGCGTCGTAGGTGCTTCCGACCAAGCTCTGCTCTGTCGGGCCGATATCTCGGGCATTATTGTGCTGAGCAGAAGGGATTGAACTTGGGTTGGGATCCCTGGGAAAAGGGAGAGAGAGATACAACAATAAAATACAACAAATTTTTTCGTTACCGAGACCCTGAATCGTTGTGGTGAGGGATATGTTGTGGAAACCTACGAAACCAGAGATCCAAGATTGGGTGGAATCAAAAGAGATAGAGTTTGCACGAAAAGAAAGTGAAGGATATCGGTGGAACCCAACATAGTGGTTGGGCTGATACATATACACAGACATCCATGAGATTTTATTTTTCGAGTTTCCCAATGTGTTGCATGAATAATTATCTATGTTAATGACCCGACAAACAAATTTTCAAGGTGGAGAAACAAGGGAGTGGACTCCCCATTTAGTTGAGCAATTGGAAGAAGTAAGCAACCCTCTGTCGAGGGTTGTAGATTTTTGGATAGATAGTGTCCTAAAGGGATATATAACATAGTTTGTTGTTGAAACAATAACCTCATACAGTGAGGCAGAGCAAAATTATTTTCAAGGCCTATGCAGTAGATACCTGTTAGCTCTAAATACGTGGATAAAAATGCTGGTGTGCGAAAAAGGAGTTATGCGAATATAACAAGACTGTATAGAAATAGAGTGGATATGCCTTAGTAGAACCCTAAAGTGAGATGTTCCCAGGAGATAGTGGAACTAAACTAGATCCAGACCTTTTAAGAAGCGAAAGAAGACTCAGGTCTGACAAGCGAAGAAAAAATATGTTAGGAAGAGGGAGTTGCAATACAGATCGAGAAGAAGAAGGATATGAGCTTGTGTCATACTTGGATGAAGGGTCTTGTGACGAAGAAGAGGAATATCAACTGATCTTTGAAGGAGACGAAGAGTCAGAAGAGTCGACTGAAGCTCCAGAACGAGAACGTGCTTACAACTCGCCTACAAAAATGCATACTTCGCTAGAGATAAGATTGAGAGACTTATATCTAAGTAATTCTGTAAATACGAGTAGTACTGATGCTATAAATAGCGGACAAGGAAGTCTGACTAGCCAAAATTTTATTTCGACTGTACCAACAACAAATACAATGGTTGGAGCTAACATTAAGTTAGCAATATTCAATGGAAATGGGTTGGAAGACCCAGAACAACACTGGTTCCTTTGCGAAGCTATTTGTACTGCGCGACAGATCCAGGATGAGAATATAAAGAAAGCACAGATGATCATGACTCTGCGAGGTAGTGCGCTGGAATGGTATATGAAATTTTCCATACTACCAGTAGGAGTTGTTCCAAAAACACTCAATGAGATTCGAGTGGGGTTGATAGATGAATTCAGAAAGCCAAAGTCTAAATCACAATGAATCACCGAAATCAAAGAGATTAAGCAGTTACCAACAAAATCTGTTTGGGAATTTGATCAAAGATTTAAGACATTAATGGCCAAAGTGAGTTTCCAAATGTCGGATGCGAAACACAAGGAATGGTTTATTGCCGCCTTGTTACCACATATTTGAACCCCTTTGATGCAATAGAATATTGTGTCGCAGATAGAGGCTTTGGAAATATCAATGAAATTAAAATCCTCATCGGTTGAATATACTGGCTCGGGAATGATGCAAATTCAATTGCAGTTGGCCAATATTACAGTGCAGCTCTAGGACATTAAAAGAGGAAAGGAAGTTCAAGAAGAACTATGGTGTACATGATGCAGAACATATAGACACCATAAAAATAATTTCCCGACGTTCATGAACTATGTCGCAGCAGGTGTGTCGAACCCGTTAAACACCCAAGGAATGCCTTGGCGTAGGATATGCCAGACTAAGGGCCATAAGTCCAAAGAATGTCTTTACTTACAGAAGATTGTAAGCACGCCAGCTAGTCTTTATTGTAAATTTTGTAGATCAGTAGGCCATGATGAAAAAGATTGCAGATAATTTCAACTACTGCAAGAAAAGACGATGATACCTATTTAATGAAAAATGATGATTAGATGCAAGTTAAATGAGCGCAACCTCAGTATCATCCTGTGCAATATCAACAACTCTAATACCCTCATCCACAATACCAATAGAATTGGTATCCTCAACAACAACAATGGGAGGTGGAAAATTTAGAGGCCGAGGACAACAACAAGGAGGAGGATTTCGTCGAGGAAGAGGCCAAGTCATATGTTATAATTGCGGGCTGCCAGGACATTTTTCCCAAGATTTTCAAAGTCCTGTGAAAAATTGTACATATTGTAAAGCATTTGATCACACTATCGAACAATTTCCACAACTCATTGCGAAATGGCAGGCTAGAACTGTCGTAAATCCCAACCTGATGCAGAATAAGAATTCATATCCCAATCAAAATATTCAAATGATTTTTGCTGAACCGAGAGAATGTCACATTGTTGTAGTTACAAGAGGAGGTGTTGTGACAGGAGAAGACCAAAATACACAGCAAATACAATCGCAGGTGAGACCCGCGACACAAAAGAAAGCTTCGCTAGACGTCCAAAAGGAGAATTAAGTCTTCTTGGAGGTGCGACAAGACTTCGTTGATGCTAACCATCCATCGACATCTGGACAAGTCAAGACCATGCCCAAACGATTTGGGCATGGTATTGATCAACAATTGGAGATTAGATTTGGAGAAGAGATCCCGTTGAACATATTCAGCACTGTCACAAGAACTGACAAGAATACCCAAGACAAGAATGGGTTCATCGATTCATCCACAATCTAGAAATGGTACCAAAACAATGGTACACATAAGTAGAGCTATGTCGAGGAACTGTCGAATGGGAAAGCTTAGCTGTAAGCTTTAGCCAAACATTTGAGTTCACAAGTGAACACCCAATAGTCGATGTTGCATTGCAAATAATAAAGGAAAAGATCTTTGAAGAAATCCCGGTTGTAGACATGAATCTCCATCAATGCAACATGACTGTGCACAACTGGACAGAATGCTATAATATTATCGGAGAACTGGATGATGGTGACCCACTTGATAAAAATACAGGTTCTACTTAAAGATATTTACGAATCCATTATTCACTTTGGTTTTGTTATTGTTTCGATGTTATGTGAATCTTGACTTTAATACTGAGTGATGAACCTCAGTTCTCTTGGGTGATGCACCCTAAGTCCCATGTTCATATCTCCCTCTCTTCTCCCCATCTTCATTGTAGGTCATACATAAGCTAAGGAGAAACCACCTAGAGTTTGATTCGTGATATGATAGAAGTTTCCAGCCATTAATGATAGTGTATCAAGTGTATTTATCAAATTGATAAGTTTCCAGTACTTGAGGGTTTGAATCTCCAAGTCTTCCTTTGATTTTTTCTTCTAAAATGCACTTTAATGATGCATATTGTTAAAGAGATATTTATAAATTATTACCAAGAGTAATTTCGACATATTTGGATGTAAATTGATGTTATAATCATGCTCTGTAATTTTCATATCAATCTGAGTCTATATGATTTTCACCTAGAATTAACTAGTTTCACTCCTGATTCCCTCTCTCTCTCTCTCTCTCTCTCTACCCCACCAAACCCCCACTCCTCACCCTCCTACCCATATCCCACTCTATCTATGTCTCTCCCCTACCACTAACCACCTCCTCATCCCTCTATATCTCTCTCTCTATATATCAATCTCCCCCCTACTCTTAACCACCACCCCGATCTCTCTCTCTAAACCCATAAATCCTCAATATATTTCTCTCTATCCCCTACTCCCCTTACCCGTAACCCTACACCACTAATCATAGCCACTCCCCCTATGATCTCTCTCTCTCTCTAAACCCATAACCCCTAATCTCTCGCTCTTTGTCCCTCTCTCTCTCTCCCCATAAACCTCCACTCCTCACCCTCCTACCCCACCCCGACTCTATCTATCTTCCCCCCATACAACTAACCACCTCCCCATCCCCCCTCCCCTCCACCACTAATCGCCTCCCCATCCATCTCTCTATATATCGCTCTCCCCCCTACTCGCCCCACCCTTAACCACCTCCTCTCTCTCTCTCTCTCTGAGTATCTTGCCTATTCCTATTACTAACCACCACCCTTAATTCCCCCCTCTATATCTCTCTCTAAACCCTCTAACCCCTCAAAATGCATCAACACTTTTGAGCTTTCAAAGAGTCCTTGTTTAAGGTCTCACTACAATAATGAGTGGGCTTTTCTGAAGATAATTCTTTAAACTCTGACATGGGTGTCTACAGAGTAGCAGGAGAAGACCATATGTGGTTTCTTTGATTTGTCTTCAGCAAAAATATAGTCATTCCTTAGCTTGTGAAACACAACAAAAAAATCAACTTGTCTATGTTTTAAAGGTCAATTACGAACATAAACAAAGTTCAATTCACCAATAGAGAAGCAGTCAACACTAATACAAAGTTTTCAGAGATTTTACATGAGATGTATACCATGTATTTTCCCAGCAGTGGTAAGAGGAAGGGAACCGATGGATTTCCCAGGAATTACAGTTCAGATCCATTGAAATGCACGAGTTGTGAAATATAGCAGATCTAGCTTATCGTCATTGTAAATTGCTAGCAAATATTTGGTTCAAAAACGTTTCAATATGGCCAGTGAGTTTCCAGTTACAAAGATTTGTTACTGTGCATTGAGGAACAACACACCAGCTCCTAAACTCAGAGTTGCTCAACATTTCACGAGTCTTAGACTGTCACGACCACCTTTCAAAAAACAAAATTTTTTTCCCAAAGGAGCATGATCAACATCACGTAGCTGATTATAGGGGAAAATTTCATGTTGTATCATTCATCAAGGCGTTTTGGGCAACATGGCATTAGAAGGCAACCCGTGGTTGCATCGTGGACCGACCCATGTTTTTGTTTGCAACAGAGTAGTGGAGTAATTCACAGGTTTTTGATGGCATCACCGAGTTGGCCTGAGGTTCCAAGTTATCACATAAGTTTTAAATTTTGGAAATCAGTGTGACATGAACCGCCGATCACTGTTGTTCAAATCCTACCCCCATCACATCAAATCGTTTTGACTAGCAGCTTTTAAAAGAGGAATCATGCACTGATAAGTATTTGATAACCACGACTTAGAACAACTCTTGGGCTGAGTCACAAAGAAATCCACGACTTCATTTTGCAGCTAATTATAATTGCAGGGATCGGTGGGATTGCAACTAATTGATTTTGTCAATTTCAAGTTGAGGTTTGGAACACATAGTTGACCTGTGCGTCGCCTTTTCTCCATAGACTACCGATTAGCTCACGGATGTTTAAGTTTTGGAACCCAGAATCTCTGGCTCGAATCCATCCTTTGACAACCGAGCCGATTTTCTTTTGTATATTTCTCATTGGGTGGTTGATTGATCAGTGATCCATTTGGGTGTGTATCACGCCATCTACGTGAAGCTTTGGTGTTTTGGAGCAACCGACGGAATGCCTAAGGCTCCATTTTCTCTGAAAGCATGCGATTCATGGTGACTTAGATGTTGTTTCCTCTTACAGCCGCCGAGAGTATCTACTCTGCTGGGTTCCTTTAGCAACAGGAGTGGTGAAGTTATCCGTGAATTTTCTTTGTCTGCCGACTGCCTGGATTTCCTGTTGATATGGCGTTTTGATAAATACGATCTGCCAAAATTGTTGGATGTCCATGCTGAGTGATTTAGTTTACTGCTGGGGATATCTGTCATGCTAACATGGAGTTTTGAGGCCACACCTACCTACCTGGTGACCCACATATTCATTAAACCGTTGATTGCACGAGAATCAATCTCACAGGATTCGAATTCACGATAGTGGGTTGATGCCTTTGGTTAAGTGGGTGTTTTTAATCAAAAGCGCAGGTTCACTTAACAAGGATTACCTTAGTTACACTTTAGTTATGTAATGGTTTCCTTAGACGTTAGTGGAGGAAAAAGTGGATCTAAACTTCATCCACCTTTCCTCATTTTATTTATTATTTTATTGTTTCTTTTTGAAAAAGAGAATGGCTTTGGGTTTAATAAAAGACTTGCCTTCTCCATTGTTAGGATGGAAAAACTAGGAGGATTTTTCCCCATAGATTAATAGAATACATATCTTTTTTGGGTTTCATGGTTGTTCAATTGAGCACTCTCTGTGATGTGTGGTGTGAACTTGTATGAATGAGCGTTTGTTGCCAGAGGCATTTTTCCTTTCTATGTTTGTGTCAGGGACCATAAACGAATGCTATCATCCTATTGGAAGGTGAAAATCCTAGCAGTTGCTCGCCTTTTTCATTTGTGAGAGTGTGCATACACAGGTATTGATGTTTACATTTTATCAAGTTTGATTATGTAGTATCTCTTTTGTTTGCATAACACATCTTTTGTAATTAGGAGGAATCAAATATAGTAGCTACGCCATTGACACAAGGCCCTCGTGGGGTCTCCCTTGACTCCATTTCTCCCTTTAGGTATACCGACACTGGTCCATTAGTGAGGCTTGATCTTTTCCTCCTTCCATAAATCATTCAATTACCTATTATACTACAACTATTTCTCTAAGGAAGCCTCTTCTATTCACCTTGTTTGCCATTGTTTCCTGCATTAGTGATCTTAACCTTAGGGAAGCTCCCCTTGAGATGGAGAAGAGCCAACCTGAAGCGAGGAAGAGAGGAGTGTTGTGACAGTGGCTTCTCTTTTTGCAGTTGCCATCGGGCCAATGTGTCTAATTTTGGGCTTTGACACACGCACGCTAGTAAAGAGAGGCAACATTTTTGGTGCCGTTGCTAGGGACAAATTCCAGTTCCCGTAGATATGAAGACTATGCTTCATTGATATTTGTGGGAGATCATATTGCAGATCTTGATTCTCACATGGAGACTCCATAAAGGGATGAAGCCCTTGTCCTTTTGCAGATCTGAAGACTTTTTGGGTGTAGAGGTGAGCACACTCATAAATTAGAAGGCTTTCAGATTCAATGACTATATGTATATTGCAGATTCAATACTTCATAATTTGAGAATATGGATGATAAAATGGAAGACTTCGTGCTCACTTGCACAGAGGCTTCACCCCACTATATTTCTCAGGTATCCATGGATTTCCTAATGGTTTCTATAAACAAGTACTTAGAATTGTTGTAGAGTTCTTTGGAAATGACGATGATTCGACAATCCATCATATTGTTTCTTTCTACAAGTTGATGGTGGATCTCAAAGTCTACCATGAGGATGATCTCATGATTGTATTTGTTTTAACTTTTGAGGGAGATGCAGAAGATTGGTTCACTGAACTTTGGGATGAAAGCATTGACTCAATGGCAAATGTTTTTGAGAAGTTTCTCCTTCATTGGCATGAAGGAACAATTGAATAGATTGAGCAATTGGCCAAAGATTATGATGCCCTCCTCCCCAGGACACACCCTAATTCTGAAGAGATCCATGAAGAAAACGTTGAAGATCAAAGCAAGCAACCTAAAGAAAATATCATTGAAGATCTGATTGAGGAAGCGTCACATGGGCCCTTGTTTGAAGATATTTCTGAACAACCTCCTGACAAGGCTGTAATAGAAGATGTTGAGCTGCCCCAAGCTTATGAACAACTTCATGTTGAAGATGAGAAGCTACCTCAAGTACATTTTGAAATTAATAACACTTGTATTGCAGATCTGCCTCATGAGAGGCTCTTGAATGACAAAAGTTAGATTGAAGAAGGGCCTCCCATTGCTTATTTCAACCCTCTTTAGTGTTATATTGATGAAGCATGCACTCCAATGTGCTATCTGGTTAAAAATGTGAAAGATGACTTGTGTTTGCAGCATGAGCATTTTTATGATAACCATACTTTTATGACATTTCCAAGTCACATTTACAACATATTTGATGAGACCTTGTTTTGGTTAATGACCAAACACAGGGGAAAAGGTTCTATTGTTAATGAGGAGCTTAGATGGCTCCATTGGCTCTATCATTTCACTTGATATCCTTTTGTCATGTGATAAGTTAGAGTAGGTATGAAGAATAAAGCTCTTGCATGAGCATTTAAAGTTTTCAATATGATTTTCTCTGTTTTGTAATAAGAATGTGGTCCTTAGATGTGAATTAAGCCATCCCCACTGCATTCTGTATTTTCTTTTGAAGTTTGGTCCATGGATACTCAGAAATACTGAGGTTCTCGTATACTCTCTCAAAGAGTACACATACCCCATGGAGCCAGATGTTACCCCTCAAAATGCATCGGCATTTTTGAGCTTTCAAAGAGTCGGCCTTCTTTATGATCTCAGCTACAATAATGAGTGGGATTTTTTGAAGATAATTCTTTAAACTCTGACAGGGGTGTCTATAGAGCAGCAGGAGAAGACCATAGGTGGCTTCTTCGATTTGTCTTCAGCAAAAATATAGTCATTCCTCAGCTTGTGAAACACAATAAAGCAATCATCCTGTCTACGTTTTAAAGGTCAATTACAGACACAAACAGAGTTCAATTCGCCAATAGAGAAGCAATCAACACTAACAAAAAGTTTAGGTTTGAGTTTGACCTCTGTTTAGGTTGAGTCTTCCTGAAACTGCTTGACAGTTCTTAGATAGATGTTTTATTTTCAGCATTTACTTTCAGCATTTACATTCCAACATTTACTTTCAGTATTTTATTTTCTCAATTTACTTTATGCCACATGTATTGCTGGCTAATATTGTTTCCATGATGCACAGGAATAGGTGTTAATGAACATGGAGTAGTTGATCAGGTGCATAGTTCATTGGTGGATGAGTGTTGTTGCATACCCAAGATTTCTGAGGTTCTCATGCGCTCTCTCCCTTATAGCACTTGTCCCAGTTGGAGGCAGATGTTGTCACATATATAGTAGATGGGCTACCTTTGTCCCTGAGCAGTTCTTTGAGCTAGTCCTTTACTATGAGATTAGCAGATGATGAGCCATCAGTTGATGATCTCTTACTTCCAGCGGATACAGAGTATTCAGTTTGACCAGTTTTATGCCATGATGAAGCATCATGACCCCATATTTGATGACTAAGTTAGCTATTTCCTTTAGGACCCATAGTAGAGATTGCCTATTGCCCATGATATGTAGCAACATAAGTTGTTCCAACGATCTTCAAATTGGTTTAAGATACAGTGTAGGTATATGGCCCAGGTCATATTATGGTTTGTACATGGATTTTGATGTTGCTTTGTTACCTATTTTAGCAGTGAGACCTAGTTGATATTGATTATATGTTGGAAATACTATATCTTGGTTTAATTGGAATCTAAAGTATATATGATCTAGTGGTTTTGACCAAGAAATTATTTTGTATACTCATTGGTCTTGTCCTATTCCTAGTATGGATTTAGTCTTTTCCCTTTAGGGACATAGCTTGCTAGTCTTGGCATCATTTCCATTGTCTCCATCCATTCGTTGCTTTCCCATTTTCATTTAATACCCTTGACTTGTAACTTGACTAGTGACAGTTGGGATTTCCCCCACCTTCACCTCTATGTTGGGATAGGTCTCCATGTATAAAACTGTGTCTCGGTGTTGTTTTATGTCATATTTATCACAAGGAATGTCTACCTCTAGGTCTTGAACACAAGTAGTCCTACCAAAGAAAGTGTCTTTAGGCGCTAAGGCATTGGAAATTAAAGTTATTTTAAATGGATTCCCTTCCAACAAAATAAAAGTGTTTTGAGACACTACTGGAAATACAAATAAAACTAGCCAGTGGCCAAGAGATGAGCACTCATCCATTGTATGGTGTAAGGCTCATGTATCCCCACAGGCCGGTATCAGAAAGAAAATCCCTAGAAGGCTGAGCCTTAGTCGTTTTCTGGAATCCCAGAAGGATTTCCAGGGCACCTGATCTTGGAGGCTAGCAAGTTATAAATGAAAAATAAAGTTGATGGCTAGAGGATGAGCGCTCATTGTTTGTATAATGTACGGCTCATCTGCCCCCACAGGACAACAAGAAGAGAATGAACCAAGAAGGTCATGTCTTTGTCATTATTTGGAAGCTAGAAGCCTTACCAGGGCACCTGCCTTTAGAGGTCAACTAGTGAAATAAATGTTGAGCAATAAAGTATAAAAAAAGATCATTTGTCTAGAGTCTAGTGGATCCTTCTCATCATTCCACCCATTTGTGAGATACCTCCATGCCCTATTGTTCACCTAGTCCAACTTATGTGTTGTGTGGACCCCCTTATCCTTTAGCCAAGGTGCTTACAGTGTTAAGTTATCAAGTCATCCCTTGGCCTCACCTGTTGTTTATGATCCCTTCACCCTTGACTAGCAAAATGATTAAATCTACAAATGAGTATACATTGGAGGTTCTTGTTTTGAAGCAACTAATCATTTTCATTTGGATTATTATATATGTATTGTTCTTATACTTGCCAACAAAATATAAATCGTACTAGAGTGTCACTACTAACATAGATAATTGAGCATGCATGTCCACTTGTGCTTTCCAGTATTAGAGTTTAGCACTTGGGTCATCATTTGATCGGCCTTCTCTTGGTCAACCTAGTATTGACCAGGCCATGGGAAAGATTCATGATGAGTTATAGACATATGTTCATGGATGATGATTATTTATGGTCTACAGTTGTCCATTAGGCATACTCATACTTCAGATGGTGATTTGTTATGATGGCTTGTATTATTTCCATGATTATTAACATTTACAAGCTTTATTATTATTATTGTTCTAGCATTGGTGGGGCCTTTGATGTATCTTTGTGATGGACATATGGTGTATGAGTACTCATTCCTAGTTGATTTGGACATTATGAGTCCATTGGTGCAGCTAGTTTTTAGTTTCAGAGGGTTACATGACATATATGGGTCTCTTGGCCTTTTTGCAACAACTTTGCCTAGGGAAAATGAAAATAAAACACAATGAGAAGAAAAATAAGTTCTCCGGGGGCGTTAAAGGTATTCTTGGGGTGCAACTAGTTGTTTGTACTATACTACCATGGTCCCAAATTCATCTGTGCAGTCATGTGATGTTAGTTTTTGGTCCTCGGCAAGAAATGGGTTGTTTTATGCTCCCAAGGCAGCATTTTAATAATAAAAAATGGCCAATGAGGAAATCGATTTGGGCAATTGAGGCAAAGGATTGGCATGGAATTGGTCTGAGGTGCAATGTTTGGGTCCACACTTCCTTGATTTATGCAGTTTGAGGGTATTTTGATGTATTTCTATATATTTTGAGGGAGATCCCCTAATGATTTTTATCATTCATTTATATAATTTTCCACCACACATTGTTATTGTGCCATGGGGCCATGCTAGTGAAGGATAACATAACCTCCTAGCCCCACCATGTGCTACTTTATGGTTATTAGTCATATTTTATGTGGTGCGCCCCTCATCGGGCGTTTCTAGAGATGTGCCCCCTTATATTTTTTAGTTGATCCATGTGAGATGTATTCGGCTAATCTTAGCCGTAGATTAAGATGATTTTATCTTATGATCTTAACCCTTGATCTTTTTCGATCTAGATATTATGTACTTAAGAGATCTATATCTTAAGATGCTCTCTCAATTGTAAAGGGACTTCTGGCTTTGGAAATATTGAATATAATAAAACTTTTGCAGAAATCTCTTGGGAGCTTTGTGAATGTTGATGATGTGATTGTTATGCCTCTTGCTTAGACATTTTAATGGATCTTGTATGCAAACAACATTATTCTATGAGAGTTGTGCCCATCGTTTTGCAGGTAGCGAATTGGAGGAGATTGCTAGGGAAACCCGCATCATCTTTCCACAAAATCACCTCATGTTCAGGGAGTGATCAATTGTTACTTCGTGCATTGAATCTTTCTCTATGGATGTTGTACGTAGCTTATCTTTTTCATCGGTGAACTATTCTGACTTTGGTAAATTGATTTTGCAGGTGGAGAAGAGGGACGCACTTCCTCAGTCGGGCATTTTTTTCCTTCGTTGTAGAACAAATCTAGCTCGAAATTGTAACTAAGTGGAAGGATCATTGACTTCTAAAGCGGCCGCAAGTATTCTTAGTTACGATTTGCAAGGTACACAACGTGTTTCATTATTTTCATCCAATTGTCAAACAAACACTCTTTTTCAAAACCCACGTTTTGTAGATCTGGTAGATCCGGTGAATTTTTGATGACAACCATCAAAAGCCACTTGAAGAATAATGAATAAACCTTAGATATCAAGTTTCACGTTAATCCAACTCCATTTGCCCAGGGATCTAGCACCAGTCACTCTAGGTGGGGGCACCCTTCTTGGGTGGGTGGTCATTTCTTCAAATCTGTCAGATGGGTATGCTTGGACCCGCCCCAAAATCATAGATCCAATCTTTAACACTTCGATCTAGTCATCTCATGCCTCGATCTACTCTTTTGGGTCCACTTTGCCCACTTATGCAAAAACCCTAGGTGGGTCCCTTTAGGGTTATCTTTCATTTGGCTAGATCTCCCTAGATCTACTTCCGTAAACTCTTTGTGGTACAATCTCAATCAAGTTGGGATAGTTCCTATCTTTACTAAGCCTCCCCAACTTGGCCCTAATCTCCATACCACTCTTATTCGATAGATATAGTTTCATCCACTCATTATCCCTCCTCTTTTATACATTGTCAAACCCTAGGAGTGTCTTGAGTAGGTGCGCTAGCCTCTTAGGCTAGTAGGGTCTCCCCCTTGATCATTCTCTGAATTGATCTAAAGTGACAAGAGCACGTCCAGTGTGACAACTACCCTTTATCCATAGTGGACGAGGCCTTTGCGATGCCACTGGTTAGCATCCTCACCTCTATCGTCTTGGATGGGATACCTTTAGAGGGTAGTTACACTTTGTGTGATGACACCAACCTCAAAACCCTCCTCTCGTGTAACACATTTTGAATTGAGCAGATATGAATGAGCATGTTGCACAACAAGACGCTCTTGATTGCCATATTTTTGTAGGTAAGAGAATTTTCTATGACCAAGTATAATATTCATATATTTCCCTAAAGTCATAATTGAATATCTTAAAATTGTTCATTATATCAGGAATCTATTTTTCAGGTGATAAAATTGTTGTTCTGAAGTGGAAAACCCCTTCTTTTTTTATCGAATCTTGAAAGAGGTACAGTGGGCATTCATGTTTCCTTAAGACCATAAAATGCATCCAGATCCTAACCCAACTCCAACTTATAGTGATTCCTTCGGACTAGGATTTGCATCCTTAGCAATAGTTGCAACATAGTTCACTTCATGACATTTGTCTATTGAAGGATCCCACTGTTGTATATTTATTCCATTTACAATTCTTGTAATGGCAACTTTATCAACAATATATTACAATTCCATTGCCTTGTCTCGTCCAGAAATAAGTTCCTCTGAATAATATGGAAACATGGCAAAAACCCTATAAGATTCTATTATTCTAGCTTTCATCCAATTAATTTTCTTTCCTTCCACTGTTTTTTCACACCCATATATAAAATGAAAATCAAATGAGCTCTTGTACTCGTCAAGGAAATTAAGAAGTGAGAAATCTGAGAAAGAAATTTTACCTCGATATCACTCATTTATATTATTTGCCACCACATATTGTTTTTGTGCCATGGGGCCATGCTAGTGAAGGATAACATAACCTCCTATCCCCACCATGTGCTACTTTATGGTCATTAGTCATATTTTATGTGGTGTGCCCCTAATCAGGCGTTTCTAGTGATGCACCCCCTTATATTTTTGAGTTGATCCATGTGAGTTGTATTCGGTTACTCTTAGCTGTAGATTAGGATGATTTTATCTTATGATCTTGACCAGTGATCTTTTTGGATCTAGGTATTATGTACTTGAGATATCTATATATTGAGATGCTCTCTCATTTGTAAATGGACTTTTGGCTCTGGAAATATTGAATATAATAAAACTTTTGCAGAAATCTCTTGGGAGGTTTGTGAATGTCATGGATGTGATTGTTATGCCACTTGCTTAGACATTTCAGTGGATCTTGTAAGCAAACAACATTATTCTGTGAGAGTCGTACCCATCTTTTTGCCGGTAGCGAATTGGAGGAGATTGTTAGGGATACCCACATCGTCTTTCAACCAAATCTCCTCATGTTCAAGGAGTGATCAATTGTTACTTCGTGCATTGAATCTTTCTATGTGGCTGTTGTACGTAGCTTATCTTTTTCATCGGCGAACAATTCTGGCTTCGGTAGATTGATTTTGCAGGTGGAAAAGAGGGGGCACACTTTCTCACTCTGGCATTTTTTTTCTTCGTTGCATGTCGGATCTAGCTTGAAATTGTAACTAAGTGGAAGGATCATCGACATCTAAGGCGATCACAAGTATTCTCTGGTATGATCTACAAGGTATGTATTGTGTTTCATTATTTTCATCCAATTGTCAAACAAACCCTCTTTCTCAAAACCCTCGTTATGTAGATCTGATAGATCGGATGAGTTTGTTATGATGACCATCAAAACCCACTTGGAGATTAATGAATAAACCCTAGATATCAAGTTTCACGTTAATCCGACTCCATTTTCCCTAGGATTTAGCACTAGTCACTCTAGGCGGGGGCACCCTTCTTGGGTGGGTGGCCATTTCTTCAGAAATTTCAGATGGGTATGCTCGGACCCGCCCCAAAATCATAGATCCAATCTTCAAGCACCCCGATCTACTCTTTTGGGTCCACTTTGTCCACTTATGCAAAAACCCTAGGTGGGTCCCTTTAGGGTTTTCTTTCATTTGGCTAGATCTCCCTAGATCTACTTCCTTAAATTTTTTGTGGTACAATCTCAATCAAGTTGGGCTATTTCCTATTTTTACTAAGCCTCCCCAACTTGGCCCTAATCTCCATACCACTCTAATTTGATAGACCTAGTCTTATCCACTCATTATCCATCCTCTTGTATACATTGTCAAACTCTAGGAATGTCTTGAGTAGGTGTGCTAACCTCTTTGGTTAGTAGGGTGTCCCTCTTGGTAATTCTCTGGATTGATCTAAAGTGACAAGAGCCCAACCGATGTGACAACTACCCTTTATCCGTAGTGGAAGAGGCCCTTGCGGTGTCACCAGTTAGCTACCTTACCTCTATTGTCCCGGATGGGATACCTTTAGTGGGTAGCTACACTTTTTGTGATAACACCAACCTCAAAACGCTCTTCTTGTGTAACACATTTTGAATTGAGCAGATATGAATGAGCATGGTGCACAACAATGTGCTCTTGATTGTTATATTTTTGTAGGAAAAAGAATTTTCTATGACCAAGTATAATCTACATATATTTCCCTAAAGTCATAATTGAATATCTTAAAATTGTTCATTATATCAGGAATCTCTTTTTCAGTTGATAAAATTGTTGTTCTGAAATGGAAAACCCCTTCTTTTTTTTATCGAATCTTCAAATAGGGACAATGGGCATTCATGTTTCCTTAATACCCTAAAATGCGTGCAGATCCTTTCTAGCCTCTTTGGCTCTTCCTATCTTCCAATATATCCTATAATAGGAATATTTGGATTCACATGCAACCCAAC
>LPNX011086595.1:87818-101969 GCA_001517045.1 Pseudotsuga menziesii | reverse complement strand
TGGTCCTAATTGCCACATAGAAAAGAGGATGGTTAATTGAGAGTTTGTAGTGGTTTGTTTGCAATATGAGACATTAAGAAGCTGTAGGTGTGGGGTTCTACTGATTGTTGAGGTTTTATTGCATTTTTACAAAGTTGATGTCATTGACAAACCAACCAATTCCAGTAGTTTAGCGCCTTATACCGAACTTCCATGTGATGGAAGTAACGAGGCTAGCCTAAAATGTCAAGAATCTTCAGAGGCTATTAAAATAGACTCTGCATTTTCCCTCTAATGAAATGAAAGCTTCATTTTATTCGGGAAAGTTACATCAGATCAAGGAAATGCAAGTTTCACAAATGGGGCTGCAAAAGTTACACTTTCATTGAGTTTTGATGACTTTTGAATTCTTACATGTGTTAACAGTGGCTGGGAGCTTACCCTATTTTATTCAGTTTGTTTCACTCTAGAAAGATTTTGGAAAAGAAGAAAAACAATTTTTACTACTGCCCATTTATCTTTGACAAGTCCCCCACCTTAGGGTGTTCGTGTTTGATAAAGAAGGGTGTATAGTAGTTTTCAAGTGCCTCAGACATTTTCTTAAATGGAACTAGTACACCTTCGATTTACTTCATTGTGCTTGGGCTTTGTTTTCGATGTGGTGATGACCCAAGATTGATTTAAGCAAATGCATATATGCCTTGCAAAAGCATCCTGAATAGTGTTTTAAGTTTGTTTCCACATGGCTACCAATCTATGATAAAGCAAGCCATTTCAAGTGAAGAAAATGACACGGTGCCTCGACCACAACTGGACACACCTGTTTTCTGCAAGAATAGGGTCCCAATGGGATCCTTTCAGTTGGATGATAAGGGTGAAGTTTGAAGACATGGTGGACTTAGTGGCAGATGATCTTTATGTTTTGAGATATAAGCCAATAAAGAGTCTCATGGAGACTTCTTAGATTGGTTTAGTATAATTTGTGTGGTCATTCACTCAAGGAGAAATCATGATGACATACGAGGCTAGGGTAGCATGTGCTAAACTTTTTACTAAATTATATTACTTGGGTCTGAAAAGTAGCAAAGGGAATTTCACGATTAAATTATTTCTCAAGATTACAGGCTAAACATGGCATATCAGGTCACGTAATTACTGCTGCCACACAAAAAGTCATGTTTTCAAATCCTCCAATATAAACAATGCACAGAGGACCTTATGATGTTTAAACTACATTTTATCTTGTCAAAATCCTTTAACTGATAATGATTACATGAGTGAACTTGATGACAGTAAGAAGAAAGTGGGACATTTGGCAACTGCTACTATTACCAGACACATTTAAACTTTTGAAGTATCCTTCCTAAGACTGTTATCAAGTTATCAACATTATTGGGATTGTATAATACATTTTCTGAGAGTGGGGAAAGACTTATCCGAGGTCTCCATGAAGGAAACCCCTCTTTAATGTGATATGGAATAACATCCGCAGGTCAGTTTTGTGCAAATCTGGCTTAACAAGAAACATCTTGTATTTAATGATAAGGAGAAATATCTGATGTCATATTAAAAATTCTACTGTCTCAAATATCAGAGAAGTAATTCTAACATATTACAAGGGCTCTAGCAAGAAATTATTTCAAGGGATAATAAATGGATCCTTACCTGGGATATTCAAACTAATGATGCATCTCAAGATTTTCTAAATTTAATAACCACCACAGGTAAAATAACCCCCCCCACCCGATCCTCAAAATAGAAGTTGCATGTCTGTGTGGATTAAATCTCAAGGAAAGCATATAATAATGTTTTGATGGAGCATCTAGAGGGAATCCCACCCCTTCAGAATCAGGAGTAAATTAATCTGTTTCTATTGCATAAAATTCATTATTAGTTGCATTGAGAAGAGTTGCCATCTATCAGTTGGACATCATGAGAAGTATCCACTGCAACAGGTGTTTGAGCAGAAACAATGTTGCCATATTAAAAACATCACCCTACGCTCCTGAAGATTGTCCAGCATCTGCACTTCTGATGCCTGGGCTCAGGAAGTTGATTTCTAGCATTTATTAGGAAAGCGTGATCCTCATTTTCAACAAATCAAACTCTATCTGAAAGGCCAACAAGAAATTATCCTACAAAAATATGAGCATAAATAATGGCTTCAATTCCAAACAATGAATCAAAGCAACCAAGTATCAGTCTAAGCTCAAGTTTCAACCATTATGAAGATTTCCTAAATAGTGAAACATGCAACTGAGTATCGTTCTTTTTCTGTTTTAAAGAACCGTACTCAAATCATTCCAAAAAGCATAGCATTTCAATTGACTGAAACCCTATACATAAATAATAATAAAAACTAATGTCTTCGGTTCTAAGCATGAAATCCAAAACAGATCAAAGACATAAATACTTGTAAATAATAATAGCATACATTATAGATACACTGGTTGAAATCTCCGTCCAAAAATTTTCCACAAGTCTGTTAAGATTTGTCAACTGCGTGACACTTAAGCACTGGATGTTGCTCGTTGATAATTGTTGTATCCCACTGGCTGAGGTAATGCAAGCGGCCATGATTTCAACAGGACTCGTCCAAAGATTCGTTGAAATTGATTTTAAAAGGAAAAAAACTTCCTTGCGGCCAAAAACACTCAAAGATGGTTTTTTGAGTTGGATGTCAAGAATGTCTATATCTCTATGAAAAACCTTGAAAATGTGTGAAATGCAGTATATCGACTAAACAGAGACAAAACTCAGTAACTAGAAGACTCATGCATCAATCAAAGAGAAAACAGACTCAACTACTGCCGAGAGAACTTATTTAATCCTACCTACTGTAACTGATGGTGAATAAATGATATGCTAAGTCATGCCAGGGACATAGTCCCTTAAATAAACTTGATTTACAAGAATTTTGAAGTTGCGACCATCTTCAGTAGATAAATACATATTACCTTCAAATTGTTCTAATGTTAGTGGTCCCATCCAAAGGTTTTCTGATTGTCTTGTAATATGATTAAACGCATGATTCTCAACAGTCACCTTATCACCATAGGAGTACCTACGTCGGTTAATAGATGAAGACACAACTGGAATATCTCAGGTAGGTATTATGGAGGCATCAGTGTTGCCTCTGGTACGGAGAAAAGGCATGGTCCTACATCTACATCTTTCTAGCATAGCGTTGAAATGTGGAGGACCCCTGTCTACGACAATGACAACTCTTCCCACCAAAATCTCTCTTACTTCCCTACTTCGATTGTTAGGCTCTCTTTCAACCTCCTTTGGGTGTGTTGATATTACTTCTTTAACTGTCCCCCCCACAGTCCAAAAATCTCGGAATACTTCGTCAATATAAGTTTCAAGGGGAGAAACGGTATCAGAATGATCAACTTGCTTAGTAGAACCTTCTCCATGGGGCATAGGCAATTTTTCTTTTCTGGAGACTTTAGATAAGTTTCTTTCTACTTCCTCTTCTAAGGATCAATGAAGTAAACATCGGCATCGACAAATAATCGGCGAGGGTCCTGAAAACAATTTTTCAGCAACATTGACGAAACAATCGGCAAACTGCGACAAACATTAAAAAATACAAAATATATTTATTTTTTTCAAAATTTTAAACATATAAAGTAAAAACAACATCAGATAAACACATTGGAACATAAATATGGAGAAAGCACCAATATATATCATGTAGTCATGCAATATATTAAACGATACATGAAAGTCGATAGTGATACTGAATTCTAAAACATCATAGTTGTCTAATCAAGGACTCAAAAGTGGATAACCGATACAAAATGACATCACATATATAAATGTATCTGAGGAAAACTAGCAACTAGCTATCTATTATCAGTGCCCTCTCCTCCTTTTACAGGAAAAGGTCATGGTTCGTTTGTCGGGCCTGCCCCTGGCACTAGAAGAAGAAGGTCTTGGCCCTGCACCCTGATCCAATATCTGACGGTTAGTGATGCATGGAGGGCTAGATGCATCAATGGGTGTATAAGGCGGTGGCGATGCTAGCACATCACCCTCCATGGTATCTTTGTACTGCTCCTCTTCCTCCAACAAGAAAATGAAAGTAAAATGAAAATACAGTCATTCCTCAGCTTGTGAAACACAACAAAGCAATCAACCTGTCTACGTTTTAAAGGTCAATTACAGACATAAACAGAGTTCAATTCGCCAATAGAAAAGCAGTCAACACTAATAAAAAGTTTAGGTTTGAGTTTGACCCCTCTTTAGGTTGAGTCTTCCTGAAACTGCTTGACAGTTCTTATATAGATGTTTTATTTTCAGCATTTACATTCCAGCATTTACTTTCAGTATTTTATTTTCTGCATTTACTTTATGCCACATGTACTACTGGGTAATGTTGTTTCCATGATGGGAAGGAATAGGTGTTAATGAAGATGGAGCAATTGATCGGGTGCATAGTTCGTTGGTGGATGAGTGTTGCTGTGTACCAGAAATTTCTGAGGTTCTCATGCGTTCTCTCCCTTAGAGCACTTGTCCCAGTTGGAGCCAGATGTTGTCACATATATAGTAGATGGGCTACCTTTGTTCATGAGCAGTTCTCTGAGCTAGTCCTTTGCTATGAGATTAGAAGATGATGAGCCATCATTTGATGATCTCTTACTTTCAGCGGATCCAGAGTATTCAGTTTGACCAATTTTATGCCATGACTGAGCCTCATGACCCCATATTTGATGACTGAGTTAGCTATTTTCCTTTTAGGACCCAGAGCAGAGATTGTTTATTGCCCATGATATGTAGCAGCATCAGTTGTTCCAGTGATCTTCAAATTGGTTTCAGATACAGTGCAGGTATATGACCCAGGTCATATTATGGTTTGTACATATGGATTTTGATGTTGCTCTGTTACCTATTTTAGCAGTGAGACCTAGTTGATATTGATTATATGTTGGCAATACTTTATCTTGGTTTAATTGGAATCTGAAGTATGTATGATCTAGTGGTTTTGACCGAGAAATTCTTTTGTATTCCTAGTATGGATTTAGTCTTTTCCCTTCAGGGACATAGCTTGCTAGTCTTGGCATCATTTCCATTGTTTCCATCCATTCGTTGATTTCCCATTTTCATTTAATACCCTTGACTTGTAACTTGACTAGTGACATCTGGGATTTCCCCCACCTTCACCTCTATGTTGGGATAGGTCTCCATGTATACAATTGTGTCTCGGTGTTGTTTTATATCATATTTATCACAGGGAATGTCTACCTCTAGGTCTTGAACACAAGTAGTCCTACCAAAGAAAGTTTCTTTGGACACTAAGGCTTCAGAAATTAAATTTATTCTAAATGGATTCCTTGCCAACAAAATAAAAGTGTTTTGAGACACTACTGGAAATAAAAATAAAACTAGCCAATGACCAAGAGATAAGCACTCATCCATTGTATGGTGTAAGGCTCATGTATCCCCACAAGGTATCAGGGAGAAAAGCCCTAGAAGGCTGAGCCTTAGTCGTTTTCTGGAAGCCCAGAAGGATTTCCAGGGCACCTGCTCTTGGAGGCTGGCAAGTTATAAACAAAAAATAACATGGATGGCTAGGGGATGAGCGCTCATTGTTTGTATAATGTACGACTCATCTGCCCCCTCAGGACAGCAGGGAGAGAATGGCCCAAGAAGGTCATGTCTTTGTCATTATCTGAAAGCCCAAAAGCCTTACCAGGGCACCTGCCTTTAGAGGTCTACTAGTGAAATAAATGTTGAGCAATAAAGTATCAAAAAGGTGTCTAGAGTCTAGTGGAGCTTTCTCATCATTCCACCCATTTGTGAGATACCGCCATCCCCTATTGTTCACCTAGTCCAACTTTTGTGTTGTGTGGACCCCCTTATCCTTTAGCCCAGGTGCTTATAGTGTTAAGTTATCAAGTCATCCCTTGGCCTCACCTGTTGTTTATGATCCCTTCACCCTTGACTAGCAAAATGATTAAATCTACGAATGAGTATACACTGGAGGTTCTTGTTTTGAAGCAACTAATCATTTTGATTTGGATTATTATATATGTATTGTGCTTATACTTGCCAACAAAATCTAAATCGTACTAGAGTGTCACTACTAACATAGATAATTGAGCATGCATGTCCACTTGTGCTTTCCAGTATCAAAGTTTAGCACTTGGGTCATCATTTGATCAGTCTTGTCTTGGTCAACCTAGTATTGACTAGGCCATGAGCAGGATTCATGATGAGTTATAGACATATATTCATGGATGATGATTATTTATGGTCTACAGTTGTCCATTAGGCATACTCATACTTCAGATGGTGATTTGTTATGATGGCTTGTATTATTTCCATGATTATTAACATTTACAAGCTTTATTATTATTATTGTTCTAACATTTGTGGGGCCTCTGATGTATCTTTGTGATGGACATATGGTGTATGAGTACTCATTCCTAGTTGATTTGGACATTATGAGTCCATTGGTATAGCTAGTTTTCAGTTTTAGGTGGTTATAGGACAGATATAGGTCACTTGGCCTTTTTGCAGCAGCTTTACCTGGGGAAAATGAAAATAAAACACAATGAGAAAAAAAGTAAGTTCTCCTGGGGCGTTAAAGGGATTCTTGGGTGCAGCCAGTCATTTGTACCATACTACCAAGGTCCCAGATTCATCCGTGTAGTCATTTGACGTTAGTTTTTGGTCCATGACGAGATATGGGTTGTTTTATGCTCACAAGGCAGCATTTTAGGAGATAGGTAGCGAATCGTTAGTTTTTGGTCCTCGTGCCCATCGTTTTGCAAGTAGCGAATTAGAGAAGGATATTGCCAGGGAAACCCTTATCGTCTTTCAACAAAATCACCTCATGTTCAGAGAGTGATCAATTGTTACTTCGCGCATTGAATCTTTCTCTGTGGATGTTGTACGTAGCTTATCTTTTTAATCGATGACCTATTCTGACTTTGGTAGATTGATCTTGCAGGTGGAGAAAAGGGGACGCACTTCCTTAGTCAGGCGTTTTTTTTCTTCGTTGCATGACATATCTAGCTCGAAATTGTAACTAAGTGGAAGGATCATCGACATCTAAAGCGACCGCAAGTATTCTCAGTTACTATCTACAAGGTACATAATGTGTTTCGTTATTTTCATCCAATTGTCAAACAAACCCTCTTTCTCAAAGCCCTCATTTTGTAGATCTGATAGATCCGACGAGTTTTTGATGACGACCATCAAAACCCACTTGGAGAATAATGAATAAACCCTAGATATCAAGTTTCACGTTAATCCAACTCCATTGGCCCTGGGATCTAGCACTAGTAACTCTAGGTGGGGGCATTCTTCTTGGGTAGGTGGTCATTTCTTCAAATCTGTCAGATGGGTATGCTTGGACCCAACCCAAAATTATAGATCCAATCTTCAAGCACCCCGATCTAGTCATCTCATGCCCCGATCTACTCTTTTGGGTCCACTTTGTCCACTTTTGCAAAAACCCTAGGTGGGTCCCTTCAAGGTTTTCTTTCACTTGGCTAGATCTCCCTAGATATACTTCCTTAAACTATTTGTGGTACAATCTCAATCAAGTTTGGATATTTCCTATCTTTACTAAGCCTCCCCAACTTGGCCCTAATATCCATATCACTCTAATTCGATAGATCTAGTCTTTTCCACTCATTATCCCTCCTCTTTTATACATTGTCAAACCCTAGGAGTGTCTTGAGTAGGTGCGCTAGCCTCTTAGGCTAGTAGGGTCCCCTGCTTGGTCATTCTCTGGATTGATCTAAAGTGACAAGATCCTGTCTAGTGTGACAGCTACCCTTTATCTGTAGTGGACGAGACCCTTGCGATGCCACCGGTTAGCTACCTTTCCTCTACTGTCCCAGATGGGATACCTTTAGTGGGTAGCTACACTTTGTGTGATAACACCAATATCAAAACCCTCCTCTCGTGTAACACATTTTGAATTGAGCAGATATGAATGGGCATGTTGAAGAACAAGGAGCTCTTGATTGCCATTTATTTGTAGGTAAGAGAATTTTCTATGACCAAGTATAATCTTCATATATTTCCCTAAAGTCATTTGAATATCTTAAAATTGTTCATTATTTCAGGAATCTATTTTTCAGGTGATAAAATTGTTGTTCTGAAGTGGAAAACCTCTTCTTTTTTGCTTACCCCTTTCTTTCTATGAAGAAATCCTAAAGATTCAGCTGGAAGAAAAGGAGGAGATAATACAAAAGTTGGAAATGGAGGTAGTTAATCTCAGGAGGAAAGATGACAAGAATGAAGCTTTTGTCAAGTTCAAGGACAGTTCAGTTGTCTTAGATAAGATCTTGGATTTCCAGAGATCTCCACTCGACAAAACGAGTCTTGGTTACAAGAAGGACAAGAAAAAATCTGAAGATCACCCTTGGTCTCCCAAGACTCCGGAAGCAGGTCCATCAATGTCCAAAGTTGCTCCCCATACACCTGCACATGACAACAAGAACTTTGGAAGTTCAAGGAGGATCCAACGAGTTAGGTCTATTCCTCAAAGAAAGCTCAGAAAAGAAACAACTCCAAGACCCAGGTATGAAAGTGGTTTCAATGGTTATTGTTATTTTTGTTCTAACTTTGGTCATAAAACTGTGGAGTGTAGAATCTACGGAATAAGAAATAGTGGAAGGCCCAATGACTCAATTAAATGTTGGACGTGTTGCTTCCACATGTCACACATTGAGATGCTACACATGTAGTGGGTTTGGTCACAAATCCCAAGAATGTGCAAGTCAAAGAAGTCAACCAAGGAGGAGTCCTTCATACATATCAGCAAGAAGATTTGAAGATCAGAAGAAAAAGACCTATAGTCAGGGACACTCTAAGGCATGGAGACATGAAGTTGATCAAAGAAGTGTTGGAAGTTCCAACAACTCAGTCAGATGCTGGACATGCAACCATGTTGGTCACATTGTTGGATATTGTTGTACGATGAGGTGTTATAGTTGCAATGGCATTGGGCACAAAGCTCAAGTTTCTTGGACTACACAGAAACAATCCTTGACAAGTTTCCTATACATCTCATCAAGGAAAGCCAGTACAGCTGAAGGAACAAATGCTGAAAGAACAGACGCCAAAAAAAAAGAATGGATGAAGAAGACCGAGCAATTGCAGATAGGAGAGATTGATCAGAGCAGGGAGGATGGCTACCATATAGCAAGCCAAGTGTAAGCTCTCTCAAAGACCTTAGCACACCTTGAGTTCATGAGGCTAGAGGATGAACTCAAAGAAGAAAGGATGGCTACTCTAGGCATACAAACAAGTCCTAGGATCGTGCATATTGACAGGGGGAGCAATGATCAATGATCAATGGTTTCAGATACAGATATATAGTCACCCTTTGCCATTGATGCCAAAGGGGAAGAGATGAAGACAAAGGGAGAGATGAAGACAAAAGGGGAGCATGCTCACAGGGGGGAGCATGAGTTGTTATCATCAATGACAAAGGGGGAGATTGTTGATGAAATTGTCATTGATGCCAACATAGACTTACAGTGGCCCCACAAGTTGTCATTGATGCCACCAAGTCCCACCTACAGTGCCTTGGATTCCTTACAGAGTGGGTTTGTGCCTTGAAGCACCTTGTACCCAGTTGACTAGATCTTGATGCCATCACCTTGCTGAAGATGTTGAAGACCCTATTGATGGTTTTGAAGACCTTGAAGATGGTCCTAAAGCCTTGATGGACATTGGAGAAACCCTAGATGGGTTGGAGAAGCATTAATGACCCATTCTGTGGTCATTAATGCTTTGATGGTGTCATGGTACCCCAAGAGAAGACCTAGCAACCCCATAGATGATATCTTGACCCCTGCAGGTCTCCTAGTGTGATTGAGGTTGTTGAAGCCTCTTGCTTGATGAAGATGCTCTGAAGATGCCTTTGAACCCACACTTGATGGCTTAATGGTTCCTGTACACTTCATGACTTGATGAAGACTTGGAACCCCTGTTGATGACTTTAATACCCTTGATATGGTCATGGAGCCCACTACTCACACTTGACATTGTTAGATGGCATCCTTGTTGAAATATTGTAACTTCGAAGAATATTCTATATGTATTTCTTTGTGGTCCTCGATGGTCCTACCAGGAGAACCACTTGTATTACTTTGTACCCCGATGCTCCTAATCGGAAGAACTAATAAGAGTCATGAGGCAGTCCCCTCTAATTGTAAAGATGGGTCATTAGCACCCCAGTGTGGTTACTTGAGCCTACATGTGTAACTCGAGCCTACATGATTAACTCGAGCATACATGACAGATGAGTTAACTTAAGTGGACGGATGAATATAAATAGAGGTGTAGTGCTCCTCATTTGGAACACACACTCTCACTTGTGTAGCGCATTAGTGGAGAAGAGAAGTAGCTGGAGAAGGAGGAGGATCAGGTTTTGATGTCCTTGCTGGTTTTATCTTTTATCTTTTTGGGGCATCTATATTGAGGAAGCTTTTGCTGGGTTTTTCCCAGGATAAATCTTTGTGTTCCTTTTGTATGGTTGTGCTTGTCTATCTTTCAGTGATCCTGTTTATATGCTTTTGTTATGAAAATGAAATTAAATACTGATGTCTTAGCTAAGCATATGAAAATTTAACATGGTATCAGAGCCACCATGAGAGAAGACATTGTGCAGCTAAAAAATCTATGGCTTTTTTTTTTGGGTCTCTATCCATGATCGATCAACAAAAGAAGGCTAGACTGACTCTCCATTGAAGGGCGCATCTTTCTATCGAAGCGGAATTTGATTCCGAGCATTTTCAGTTTTGGTGCGGAAAATTAGGGCTTTCTACAGAAGAAGAATTTTTGAGTGAGCCCAGCATAGAATTTTTCTCCTAATCAAAAGCGAAGTTTAGAGACTTGGATCAAGAAATTTGGTTGGGTGAAACTCTGGGAAAGCCAAACCCTAGTTTGACCCCGATCTGGAAAAGCCCTAAATACTAAAACTGCTAAGTTTTGGTACATTCGCTATATCCTAAGATTGGCAAAGGATCAGGAGTTGAAAATTGCAGAGGCTGAAGATAAAATCCTGATTTACACTGTGTCTGAAATTCAGCCTCAGATTCGCTATATTGGGAGATGTGATCCCTCCAAGTTAGGGTTCCAGCCTCTTCCAGAATTCATCCCTAAACAGGACACCTGGGGATAATTGCTGTAGAATGGGCTACAGAGGTCCAAATGGAATTCCTGAAGATCTTTCAGAAAGAGCACGACCTGTACTTTCTTTGGTACAAATTTTAGAACCTGAAGATGAACCAGTGACACGTGGCATGTCGTACAACTTCACTGTTCTGAACAGTCCTGTAACAGGTCACCTTGGGAAAATGATCATAAATCCCAATTGGTGAAACCAATTCTGATGAAACCTATGCTATGGGATCAGGAACATGCGAGGTTACCTCAGTGCGAAATTTCAAACACAGGAGCAGTAATTTCGGAGATATCACAGAAATAGTAACAGGGATTTCTGCAGAAGAAATTGGAAAACTAGGGCTTCCTGTTTCGGGAGCTTCCCTCCACTGTTTTCAGAAAAGGAGTACATTGGTCAACTCCATTTGAAGAGATCTATCTTTCTATCCAATCAGATCTGAAAGATTCCAAGTTTTGAAAATTAGGGTTTCTCTGACAAACCCTAGATCAGCCAGCTCCGGAAGCAGGACAGACACCTCAAATCGGTAAGATCTAATATTTTTCTATTTGCATTTGAGGTTCTCATTTCAAAATGATGTATCACATCAGCTTGATGATAAGCTTGGTGAAGTTGAAAACTTCCAAGCATGGGAATATTTGATCTCTCTGAAGAAAATGAATTGGACACCTACATGAGTAGAGAGGTTCCAATTCTAGAGGGAGATGAGCCTCAAAGACTTACACAAGAAGAACTTGATCAAGGCCAAGAAGATCATTGTTGATTCAATCACGGATCAACTTATACCACAAGTGTCTTCCCTAAAGAAACCGAAAATGTTTGATTCCTTGATCAAGCTATTTGAATATAAGAACTTAAATCAGAAGATGGCTTTGAGAAAACAGTTGAAGAATGTGAAGATCCAGAATGCAGAACAACTTGAAGCGGTAGAAGAAGAAGCATGCAGAAGTGGTGATAGCCACCTTGAATGGCCTCCCAGGATCATGGGATTCATTCATGTGAAGAATGTATGCCAGAAGTAAGTCATTACTTTCAGCTCGACTAATAAGAAGAGAAGAAGAAGATGGAAGCAATTGAAGATCAAGCTCTCACCATTCAAAGAAGATCCCTCAAGCAATGAGGAATATGAAAAACTCAATTCTTGAAGAACCTCTTATTCATCTTATCATTTGGAAAAGAAATGATGATTTCATGAATGAAGAAGATGATAAAGCAGAATGATCAAGATGGAGTCTACCAATGAAACAAATAAAAGATAAGTATTCAATTGCCATTTCATGATATTGTTTTGTTATACATTTGATTGTATTCAGTTGATGTGTTATGCATGATAGATTGTTTACATTAATACTACTAATATGCATGTGATGGGTAAGTAGCTCATGGCTCTATACAACTCTCCAGTGCTACTTATCAAACCTCTTTGCTGACATATTGGATGAGTGCACAATCTCAATGATGTCATGGTAGAGATGGAAGGCATCTAGAAAGTTTCTGTGAAATATGGATTAATGTTGTATTGGCTAAATAGTTGCATGATGCATAAGAATTTGTCGTTATGCATATGTTTTATGAAATAGTTATAACCATGCAATTGCTGCATTTGAATTGTAGGAAAGGTCCTGTACAACCTCCTACAAGAAAAGAAGGACGAGACTTGTTCCGAAGAACAAGTGATGACAATTCAATAAACATGAATCTGAAGCTCCCAGGGTCAGAGACACCATGACAGAAGAAAGAGCTTCAGAGAGCGGTAGATCCAACTCAAAGGATGAAGACCACCATGGGTATAAAAGAAACTATGATCAAAGAATAACAGTTGATCATGGGGAATGATGTATACGATATGATTTCGAGACATAAAGGGAAGTACATAGTATCCTCCATATGGATCTACAAGAACAAATGTACAAAGAAAGGTTCGTGATTTGCCTCAGAAAGAATAGACTATGACATGACATACTCTATTGACCAGTATATATCAAGCATAGAACCACCTGTACAGAATGAAGAAGGAAGATAATACTCCACTTCAAGGGGAGTGACTACAGAAGATATCTGAGTTCGACACGGTATGACATGATGGACAGCTTCTTGATGGATCGAGACTTTACCAAGAGTAAAGTGGGTTCCAACCTTCAAAGTTGAATGCAAAAGACTAGGATATGTTGATGATCTGACAAGACGAACTCATGGAAGATGTTATGATGAAAGAATACTAGAATGATGTATGGGATATAGTTCCCAAACCAGAAGGAAAGAGTATTGTATCCTCCAAATGGATATACAAAATAGAGCATGCAGCTGGCGGAAGTATCGAGAAGTATAAAGCAAGATTTGTGGCCAGAGGTTTCTTTCAGAAAAAGGGAATTAATTCTGAAGAGACACTTACTCCAGGAACTAAGGTACGCTTCCTTCAGAACTATCATGGTAGTTTCTTCCATGGTGAAGTAAAGACAAGCCTTCCTTAATGGTATGATTGAGAAAGAGTTTTACATCGAATAGTCATGAGGATTTGAAGTTGAAGCCAGATGGAATCATGTATGTAAGTTGAAGAAGGCCCTCTATGGCCTGAAGCAAGCTCCCAGAGCTTGGTAAAAGATGAACTTGTCATCTTGTTATTATATGTGGATGACTGATCCTTGAGAGGAAATGAGAAACAGATCATGGAAAGCAAGAAGAAACTAGCAGAAGAATTTGAGATGAAAGACCTTGGGTTAATGCATTATTTCCTAGGTCTGGAAGTATGGCAAATTTCAGAAGAAATCTTTCTCAACCAGGGAAAGTATGCGGTAGAGATATTGAAGAGATTCATAATGTTGGAATGCAAAATCATGGCCACACCCATGGACTCCAACCTGAAGTTGTTAGCTGATGACTCATCAGAGTTAGTGGATATGACTCATTACAGACAGATCATTGGGTCATTGATGTACTTAACAAATACTAGACCAGACATTTGTTTTGCTATGAACACCTTAAGTCAATATCTTGTTCAACCAAGACGGGTTCACCCA
>LPNX011086595.1:55794-87742 GCA_001517045.1 Pseudotsuga menziesii | reverse complement strand
ACTTTGGTTTATATTATGATGGTAGCCATGAGTATAGATTGTATGGCTACACAGATGCAGATTGGGCTGGAATTATCTCAGACAGGAAAAGCACATTAGGTAGATTCTTTTGTTTGGGGTCTGCTATGAGTTCATGGTTTAGCAGGAAACAGTCCAATGTTTCTTGTAGCATGGCTGAAGCAAAATACATAGCAGATTGCTCTGCTAAGTTGTGAAGCCATATGGCTTCGGAAGCTGATATCAGGTCTCTTTGAACTGAAGATGGATACTACATTGATTCTATGTGATAACGAGAGTTGTGATAACAGAGAACCCTGTGTTCCGTCGTAACACATAGAAATCCGGTATTTCTACATTCAAGATAAAGATGCAGATGATGATGATTTCAGTATTCCCATACTAAAGATATAGATGATGTTTCAGTATTTACATACTGTAGATGCAGATGATGGTGACCTGATGATGCTTTCAGTACTCACATACTGGAGATACAGATGGTGATAGTTCAGTATTCACATACTGAAGATGTAGATGAAGATGGTTTAGATGATGCGCTGACAAAGCCTCTGTCTCGGGTAAAGTTCGAACACTTTCGAGACAAGCTTGGTGTGGTTCAGAAAGACCTTCCCCGAAAGGGGGAGTAGTGATGCTGCAGTGGGATTGTATCATCCCTAGATTCTTGCCCTAAAGTGACCCGAAGACCTCGGTCTTCGAGAATGAAGAGGGATTGTATCATCCCGGGACATATGTCCAGAAGTGATCCGGTGACTTCGGTCATCGAGAATGTGGTGGGATTGTATCATCCCTGGGCACTTGCCCAAAAGTGACCCGGAGACCTCGGTCTTCGAGAATGAAGAGGGATTGTATCATCCCGGGACATATGTCCAAAAGTGATCCAATGACCTCGGTCCTCGAGAATGAAGAGGGATTGTATCATCCTGGGACATCTGTCCAAAATAGATCCGGTGACTTCGGTCTTCATGAATGTGGTGGGATTGTATCATCCTGGGACATCTGTCCAAAATAGATCCGGTGACTTCGGTCTTCATGAATGTGGTGGGATTGCATCATCCTTGAACTTCGGTTCAAAATGTATCTGGAGGTCTCGACCCCCGTGAATGTGGTGGGATTGCATCATTCTTGAACTTCGGTTCAAAATGTATCCAGAGGTCTCGGCCCCCGTGAATGTGGTAGGATTGCATCATCTCTGAACTTTGGTTCAAAATGTATCCGGAGGTCTCGGCCCCCGTGAAAGTGGTGGATTGCATCATCCCTGAACTTCAGTTCAAAATGTATCCGGAGATCTCAGTCCCCGTGAATGTGGTAGGATTGTATCATCCTTGAACTTCGGTTCAGAACAAATCCGGTGACTTCGGTACTCGAGAACGTGTGTTGATCCCGTAATTCCTAGAGGAAGGATTGTCTGAGTTCCACATCTGTGTTGATCCCATAATTCCGAAAGGAAGGATCGTTAGTAACTCTGTAAAGACCTAAATCCCATAATTCTAAAAGGAAGGATCATTGAATTGATCCCGTAATTTCAATAGGAAGGATTGTCTAAGTTCCACAGATGTGTTGATCCCGTAATTCCCATAGGAAGGATTGTCTGAGCTCCACATTTGTGTTGATCCCGTAATTCCGAAAGGAAGGATCGTTAGTAACTCCGTAAAGACCTAAATCCCGTAATTCCGAAAGGAAGGATCATTGAATTGATCCTGTAATTCCAATAGGAAGGATTGTCTGAGTTCCACAGATGTGTTGATCCCGTAATTCCAATAGGAAGGATTTTCTGAGTTCCACAAATGTGTTGATCCCGTAATTCCGAAAGGAAGGATCGTTTGTAACTCCGTAAAGACCTAAATCCCGTAATTCCGAAAGGAAGGATCGTTAGTAACTCCGTAAAGACCTAAATCCCGTAATTCCGAAAGGAAGGATCATTGGTAACTCCGTAAAGACCTAAATCCCGTAATTCCAATAGGAAGGATTGTCTGCGTTCCACAAATGTGTTGATCCCGTAATTCCGAAAGGAAGGATCATTGGTAACTCCGTAAAGACCTAAATCCCGTAATTCCGAAAGGAAGGATCATGTTGATGTTTTGATGATGTTGATGTTTTTATGATGATGATGATGTTCTGTGATCGAAAAATCAGAATATGATGATGATGATGTTTCTCTGATCGAAAGATCAGAAGTTGCTGATGATGATGTTCTCTGATCGAAAGATCAGAATATGATGATGATGGTGTTTTCTGATCGGAAGATCAGAAGTTGCTTATGATTATGATGTTGCTGATGATGATGATGTTTTCTGATCGAAAGATCAGAATGCGATGATGATGATGATGTTTCTGATCGAAAGATCAGAATGTGATGATGATGAGATCCTGATGATGATGATGACGTACTGATTGAAAGATCAGAATATGATGATGAGTTGATGTTAAAGTATGATGATGTTCGATTGATGATGGTTTTGATCGAAAGATCAGAGGCTGATGATAATGATGAGTCTGATTGAAAGATCAGAGTATGATGATGATGTTGTTGCTGATCGAAAGGACAAAGTGCTGAAGAAGATGTTGCTGATCTAAAGGTCAAAGTGTTGAAGATGATGTTGCTAATCGAAAGGTCAAAGTGTTGAAGATGATGTTGCTGATCGAAAGGTCAAAGTGCTGAAGATGTTGCTGATCGAAAGGTCAAAGTGCTGAAGATGTTGCTACTGATTGAAGAGTCAAGATGCTGCTGATCGAAGCGGTCAAAGTACTAATGATGTTGAAGACTAAAGATTGAAGATGAAGGCTACATGATGTTGAAAAGCTTCAATGATTTATAGATGTATCACCCTGATGATGTTGATGATGTCCTCTATCTCTCTCCTATTATTGTTTTTGTTGATGTTGTTATAGAATACCCTTCTCGTTAAGGGGGAGTGTTGAAATATTGTAACTTCGAAGAATATTCTATATGTATTTCTTTGTGGTCCTCGATGGTCCTACCGGGAGAACCACTTGTATTACTTTGTACCCCGATGCTCCTAATCGGAAGAACTAATAAGAGTCATGAGGCAGTCCCCTCTAATTGTAAAGATGGGTCATTAGCACCCCAGTGTGGTTACTTGAGCCTACATGTGTAACTCGAGCCTACATGATTAACTCGAGCCTACATGACAGATGAGTTAACTTAAGTGAACGGATGAATATAAATAGAGGTGCAGTGCTCCTCATTTGGAACACACAATCTCACTTGTGTAGCGCATTAGTGGAGAAGAGAAGTAGCTGGAGAAGGAGGAGGATCAAGCTTTGATCTCCTTGCTGGTTTTATCTTTTATCTTTTTTAGGCATCTATATTGAGGAAGCTTTTGCTGGGTTTTTCCCAGGATAAATCTTTGTGTTCCTTTTGTATGGTTGTGCTTGTCTATCTTTCAGTGATCCTGTTTATATGCTTTTGTTATGAAAATGAAATTAAATACTGATGTCTTAGCTAAGCATATGAAAATTTAACAATCCTGATGGTGGGACCCTTAGTAAAGCTCTTGTGGCTTGCTAAACCCTTGCCATTGATGATAATTTGTGAACAAACCCTAATGGCTTGAAGAAGTAATGATGGCACCCTTGGTAATATAGTGGACACACTATATGAAGCAAAAACTCATACAAATCTTTGAAGGAAGGGCTTATTTAAAGTTAAACATTCAAATGACATGTGGACACACATTCTTATGAATTGTTGTAAAGTCAAATTAAATATTTAAAATAAAAATTCAATTGACAAATTTGAATTTAAAATCAAAAGTCAAAATAAAAATTCAAATGACAAACTTGAATTTAAAATCAAAAGTCAAAATGAAAATTTCTTACCTAGTTGAAGTTGGCCTCAAATCAAAATAAAAATAAAATAAAATTTTATGACAAGTCGGCCCAGTGGAAAAATAGTATAAATACCCCATCAAGTTTCATTTTTTTGTGTGGATTGTTCGGACAGCTTTGAGGAATTTTGGATTGACTAAGGCAGCCGCAGTCAAGGTGCAATATCTCTGATTTTTTTTTGGTACGTACAACAGAACAGACTTAGTGGCAGCTGCAGGTGTTACTTGAGGAAATGGACACATATTGAATGTGTATATAAACACATAAGTGGCACACTCCAAAGAGAAAAACAATTGAGCATGTGAGAGAACTCACAGTTGTTGGATTGAACAAGCAAATACAATTCGTGACTGAGGAATATTTTGTAGGAGCAGTCAACTGTGGAAGACAAGTTCTTTTCGATTCTTTCTTTTTGCTTCATGGGTGGACTATTGATGGGGGCAACTTTCATGCTCAGATCTGAACTGTTGGAGGATATGTTTTTTTTTAATTCTTTTTGCTACTAGACAGTCCTAAAACACAGAACCCTCACACTCCATTTGCATGATCTCACTGAGGAAAAGCTACTGAGAAAATTCGGTGGAGCAGCAAGGTTTTGATGGTGAACAGTGACTCCTTGCAGTCTGAATTTTGGCAGCAGTAAGCGGAGAAAACACTCGAACTTTTCATAGTGAGAAAGTTTTGTTTCTTCAATGATTGGGTGAATTTGGTTGCAAGTATGAGAGGCCTGAATTCTTTGCAGCAGTAGTTGGAGAGATCTGAATGGTATTCTTTCTTGGGCTAGTGGTTGGTCCAAGTTCTACCAGCATTTTGATGCCCTAAGTTTACTTGTGACTGAGGAGAAAACTCATGGATGACTGAGGCTGCATCAAGGAGCAGCAAAACAAAAAAAAAACTTTTGGAGTTTTGATCCATAAGAGATAGAGTAGGGGCAGCCTCTCGATTGTTTCCACAAAGATCCTCTTAGACCTTATTCTTTGCTGCCCTAGATGACCAGTCCTGAATTCTTGTGACAGTCTTCATGGTGATCCGAATTTTGCAAGTTGTTTGATGATGGTGCATGCTACATGTACACTACAGTATGGATGCACATATACAGTCCCAAGTTTTAAGCTTGACAAGAGTTGAGATCCGAACTTGATGATGCTGCCCCTCTCCACCAAAATCGAAGATTAAACCAAGCATACTACAGTGATTTCCTTGGGGTATTTCATAGCCATAGTTTGACTTCAGCAATCGCATGATTATCCTCAGTTCTGGTCATCTACAGAAGAGACACAAGCAGTGATGTATATTGTACAATGGTAAGGTGTGAAGATTCATATTGAGTGATGATGACATGATATACAAGATATGTTTAATGCTGAGTGTTATACTATTGTAATACAGTATGAAGATGCATGATGTGAATGATGATACTAGGATGATGACTGAAATACACAGTCAAGACTGAAATTGATGTACTGTGATGAAGAATGTAGTGACATGCATACAGTATACGTATGTATAGTGAAGTATCCTGTAGTGTATAAACAATGATACGATGTTGATGATGATGATGTATGCTTGACATGCAAGAAGTATTTGTGATGTACAAGAATGATGGATAGAAGTCTATACTAAGTGGTTGACTGTACAATGATGACACAACTCCTATGAGATGAGTTGTGTTTGTTGATGACTTGATGATATGATAGTACCTTGAACCAATGTTATCAGAACCGGACTGGTCATCGAACCGGCGAAGCCCAAAATGTGAACCGGACCGGAACTGGCAAAAAACCGTGTAAAAAACCGGCTGACTAAAAAATACATAAAATATTCATATTTTGTAAAAACATATATATTCATGTGCATACGTATGGATCCAAACCATTAATATAGAAATATGCAAAGTTTCTCATATATATAGCAAATATGGGTGCAAATATCCAAAATAGCACCTAGTGCAATACATCTCTGAGGTTCTGAACCAAAGTACATTAACAAAGAGGCTCCAAAGTACATCAGCAAAGTTTTATTTTCTATTTTTTTTTTTAAATTGAGTTTCGTGAGTCCCCAGTCTAGACCGGCCGGTTTGGAAAAAAATCCGGTTTTATGATTTTTTTTTTGCTGACTGGATCGGCCAACCCTGTAAATCGGTCAGATTGGCTAGTTTTGCTGGTTCCGGTCCAGTTCCAATAACACTGCCTTGAACACTATAATGCATACCCCATGATGTTCCAGACCTTGTTGGTAATCTTGGAACCTTGATGACGTATACATGCCTTGATGTTCTATGATGATGATGATGCATTGATGATCAACATTGTAGCAGTAAAGAATGGTAAGCAGAGAAGAAGATGAACAACATAGAATGACCATTAGAGTTGACTAGCAGAAGAAGGATTGACTAGAGGGTCATAAGCAGCAGTGAGCATATGAACAAGATGATTGATGAGCAGCAGAATTGATTAATAGATTGATGAGTAGACCTATGACCAGCAGTTGAGATGATGAGCATCAACAGAGATGGTTGAGCAGCAGATTGATGACAATCAGTGATTGGCATTAAGCTTGCAAGTAATGACTTGCATTTGAGGATTGGACTCCTCAAACCATTCTTAGTTGGAGCTAAGAAAACTAGGCTGGGTCCTGTTTTAGAGTTGGTGCTCTTTTTATTAGTTGGTGCTGATTGTAATCGAGAAGAATGTTTTCTTCCATGTACAATAAATAAAGATCAAATTCCAAATAATCTTGTGTCCCTTTGATGTGATGAATGTGCTTATAACTCTTGGTTGATTTAACTGATGCATTTGATTATCTAATTGATTGACATATTCTGAATGATTAAAAGAATGTAAAAGGTTTAAATTTCTCACACATTGATTCATCCACACTCTCAGTGTGGCCATGTTATCATGTAAAATGGCACTTCTCCATCCGAGTACTGACACCCAATGTGTCAGAACACAAAAAGACAAACTGGATTCAAGTAGCCAAAACACTTTACATGGGCATGACATTTGATACATCATCACCTGACCAGCTGAATATATTTTTGTTTGGACATTAGGGTTGAATACGCGGCTATTTGCATAGCAACTCATGTATCATACGCGAGTATGTGTATTGCAATTTGCGTATATATTTTTAGGGTTTGCACCCACGGGTTTCCTTAAAGCAAGTCGTGTATCATATGTGACTTCCAAGTATCAATAGTCGTGTATGCCTTAATTCGGAGTTAAAAAAATATAAACACGATTAGTCGAGGACAATTGGGCCCTTAATCATAACTATCCCAACGTCCTCAACCTTCGTAACCTCTCTCTTTCCTCATGTATAAATAGAGGGTAGGGGTTGAGGCTAATCAATCATTCTTAGTAGAGAAAAGTTATTTTGGTGGTTTTCCTTCAGATATCTTGGAGCAACAGAACTCAGTGTCCTTGGTTGCAGAGGAGCACTTGTCTCAGATGTTGGGTTGTAATATCACCACACTTGTTTATCAATAAAGAAAAGTCTTCTTCCAATTTTGTGTTCTTGCACTCTTGTATATTGTGATTTATGAATTATCTTATTATTTCATTATGAATATGTTATTTCATTAACCATTGACATAATATATAAGATATTGCAGGAAAATCTTGTTCTTTGCAGGTGATTGGAGATACCCTGGAAGCTGTGGAAGCAAGTTGAAGAGAAGAAGAAAAGCTAGGATCGACTGTCATAAAGAAGGTATGCCTAGTTTTCTTCCTATTTCTATTTCAATTTCTGAAATGGTTGATTGTCTGCAAGTTAGTTTGGTAAGTTGGTAACCCAAGAGGCCCTAGGTTATAAGGGTGTGTTTTTCTGAACAATAGAACTGGCAACTCCGCTGGGGAGTCGAGCCTATTGTGGGTCCTCTCTTTAGGCTTCTTGACCAATCTTTGCTCTGTTTGATTCTGTTTGTGAGTTGTTTTGATTTTATCTTTGATTTTTAGTATTGCATGTTCAGGGCGTGTCTGTTAGTGCTTTTCTTTTTTGAAAATTTTTGGCAACATACGCGGGTTGTCTTGGTGACAGTCACGTATTCCACTTTATATACGCGGGGTTCCTTCTGGACAGTTGTGTATCATACACGGGTTGTCTTTATAACAATCACGTATTCCTGTAGGTGTCTGTCAGTCTTTAGGGTTCTTACTTGTCCCTATTTTTATGATTTTTCAAATGCTTGTGGAGGTTCTATTTTTGGCATGATACTGTGGTCTTAGGTCTGTACTTTTCACAGTTTACTTGATTAGTCAAGTCCTTGAGTGTTTTGTGTTTGACTTTCTTCATTGGTGAAGGTGTTAGGTCCTCCTACTTGGCTCTTTGGGTTTGAGTGCTTGTGTTTTAGGTCATTGATCAATCCTTTGAAACACTGTATGATTTGTACTGCTGTTAGCGGTCCGAGTGAGTCATTCTTGCCGATTTGGATCTATTAGTCGTTGATTTGATAGTTCCGCCAAGTCTAGGTTTTATGCCATTTTTTCCTGTTTGGGTGAAGTGTGTTACTATAGGGTCCGTTTGCATCATTTACTGTTATATGCTTAGATTGTTCAAACTTACTCAAGTTTGCATTTACTTGCATTATAATTTTTAACTTTTTGAAAAGAAAAGACAAGCTTTTTTGCAGTTTTTGCATTAGGTTGCATTTAGTTGTTCTTTTTGTTATTTTTCAAGAAAAAAAGAAAGTCTTGTAGTTTCTCATGCTTTGTTTAAAAGTTCATTAGCTTTCATTTTACAAGAAAAAGAAAAGAAAAATTAGCATAGTAGTTGCAATTTGCTTTGAAATTTTGTTTTTTACATCATTTTTGCTTTCTTTCTGTTGAGTCAATAATATCATACAGCCTCACCCCGCTACCTTTGACTAAATACAACCCAGTAAAAAGAACGATTAACTAAAATTTTACTAGTAAATTTCTTTTTTCTAGGTTCATACACCAACTAGTTTAGGCTAGGCTTGTGGACTAGGGAGTTTTAACTGTCCATAAGCATTTGATTTCAAACGTAGTAGGCCTTTCACTAGGTAAATCCTCCTCTACATCAGACCATCTAGAAAGCTCCTCTCACATAGGAGTTAAGCACGAGGCCAATTAAGGACTTGGTTGAGGAGATAACCCTCTAATTCCTTGTTCGAGTGTATATCAGGATTTTTATGCCTTTGGGGATCTTGTCAATATCACCTCTTGGGCCCCGTGCGGTGTCGATGTTGACAGGGTTTTAGGCTTTGCTACGCTTCCCATGCATAAGGATCAGGCTTATGACTGTTCCGCCAGACTCTCAATGTAGTTGCGGTAGCCTATAGTCTCTTGACACTAAGGATCATACATAGGCAACACTGGAACGCTATTTCCAGTATATCTTGGTTGGACTTGGAATGTAAACCCGGTAGACAGCGTAGGAGGGAGGTTGCGTGATTCCAGTGCTTGTTCCAAAGTACATCTTCACAGGACGCCAAGTAACTATCTATCAGTCTTCACTGGTTGGACCTGGGCCCTAATCATCCCAGGCTTTCCTTTGGAAGGCATATCTTATATCCGTTGTGTTGTGCGACTTTAGGACAGTTTTAGTGAGTGTTGTTTGGTTTTTCTGTTTTTAGTTGGCCTTTAGGTTTGTGTGAGTCAAATTTTAAGCCATGGAGGACCAACCTCTCTGTAGGTCAAGAAGGTTGCAAATCCTTCATCCATCTGATACAGTGGAGACTCCACTATCCCCTCAAAGGAAAAGACTAGATACTGACGGTTCTTTTGAACCAGGAGGAGTTCTTGAAGTTCCAGGTGAACCAGAACTTAGGACTAACCAAGAAGATACAAATGCAGTAGAGATTGAAGACTTGCAGAATGACGAGTTTGCAAGGCATTTTAACCTACCTCTAACTGACTTAAACGATCATGTGATCGTCTAGGTTTTTCCATTTATTTCACCTGTTATTGGTGTTCCTATGAGCAGAGTTATGTCTAGCTCTGGAGAGGGTATTTCTACCCCAACTACAACCATTTTGGCTGGTGGAGTCCCACCTCCCCCGGTTGGTACTTCAAGACCAAATGCATCTACTGCACCCTTCTCACCAAGTAGTAGGGTAGTCCAACCACCGACTCCCTCTAATGTAGTAGATCCGCTTAGTAGGATAGTCACTGGGACCCCCAGTTCACCTTTTGCTTCCCCCTCCTTCATGCATACTGCTCCGAGCAGTCCAAGTGGATCCTCCTCGTTTGTCCAAGGTTTCCCATGGAATGGGGGGCACATTCCCCCATCCACTCCTTATGTAGGTCCTCCACCTGCATATGCGGGAATGCAGTTTGGAAACACAAATGCTTTTGGCCATGGTTTTCAGACACCGGTTTCGACCCCATTCACGAGCTCTCCCTTTTTGCTTTTTAGTGGAGGGATACCTGCTCCTGTCTTTCAAACTCCATTTTAATCTAGAGTGGTTCAAACCACCACTTGTAGTGCACCACACACAAGTAATCCACTGGCTTTCGGGTGGAATCCTTTTCAAAGTAGTCCAACTACTTCACAACCAGCAGGTGGGGGCAACGCTGCTTTTTCGTTTGGGAACTAAGGGGCAAGTCCTTCTACATTCTAGACTCATTCTTTTCAAGCTCCGGTTAGGCCTAAGCTTCCCTTTCTGGCAACTTTAAACTTGCCAGAGTTGTCAAATTTAATGAACGACCCGGTGCGGCATAGTGCCACATGGCCACCTGTTCCTATTAAGTTACCTTCAAACATTCCTAAGGTGCCCATATAACCACTTTTCACTTATGGTACTCTTCAAACTCACTAAACGATGACTTCGTCGGTTGAGGCTTTTCCAGAGGACCTTGACTCATGTTTCAGCAAAATGGTACATTGAACTTCTCTCTGCTGCATATTACAGTTTTTGGATTTAGCAACTGTGTTCCTCAATCACTTCCAGCTTCTTGTCCGATATGATGCCAACACAGATTTGTTGTCGACTTTTTGGCAAAACAAAGCCACACATATCTCGGATCACATCCAAGAGTGGCATAGACGAAAGATGCTTATCAAAGCCACCATACCCCCCGAGCTCTTATTATAGTGCTTCCTAAAATTTTTACTGCCTTATATATCTAAAGACGTATCCACTTCGGGGGTGACCACAGAAGAAGAGGCTATCCTCAAGGCCCAGCAGTTAGATTTGATTTATGCTTAGTTTGGGATATTTTATGAAATCATACTTGAGGCGCCGAGGTCTACCAATAGTGCAGAGAAACCCAATCTTGGACCCCACGCCGATGGTGTGGTTGGTTCAGTAAATTCTCCCACTGTAGAGTCATTGGCTAAGAAACTCCAGGAGTTGTCAGTGAAGCAATTTGCAGCGAAGGCAGCAAAGGCTGCCACTCCCTCATCTTAAACTGCAACTGTTTTTGCACAATCTTCTCAGAAGGGCAATCAGAAGCCCAGTGGGAAAAAGAAGAAAGGGAAGAAGGGTGAGGGTAATCAAAACAAGCAAAAACCCACGAATAATGCTGAAGGGGGTAAGAAGGATAAGAAGAAAATAAAGTTTCCTTGTAAGTTGTGCCAAAGAGATCACCTAACTCATCAATGCCCTCTTATAGATCAAGCTAAGAAGTTGTTGAAGAATCAACAATCGGTTGTCTTAAAGGATCCATTTCCCCAAGGCTAGAACGCAACTTCTGTTTCTAATGTAGCCGGAGCCACTCCTAGTGCTCCCCCTGATCAAAACTATATCAACATGGTATGATCTAGCACCTTACTCCAGACAAGAAACGAGAATTATGAATCGGAGGCTCCTGAGAAGGGTAAGTCTACTGCTGAAACTTCTAACCGTCTCACTTTCGAGAAACCTGTTGATCCAATGCCTAAGATACCGAAAGGTGCCTTTAAAAAAGCATTTCACAATCCTAACTCTAGGGCTGCTTCTAACTACTCTGTGGTGGAATATTTGGCTCAAACTCCTTGTGCAATGTCAGCATTGGAGGTGTTACAGAGTTTTCCTACTCAGCAGGATGCCCTCTAAGCAGCTTTAGGCAGCATGGATTTGTCGAGCCTGTTGGCGAAGCTTAATCTGTCAGATGTTAAGATTTGCCTGCCGTATCATGTGGCTTTGTCAGCAGATGTTGTTCATGGTAGCAAAACCATTGAACGTGCAGTTGTTGACGAAGGTGCTTCCACATGTCTAATGTCAATGTCTTGCTAGAAGGCTTTAGGTTCTTTGGAGCTAGTTTCATCAAACACTTTACTTACTGCTTTCGACAGAAGGTATTTCCGTTCGCATGGTATCCTACCGGCTTTTGAGATTAAGTTGGCAGGGAAAGCAATGGCTGTTGAAGTAGAGGTGATTGATGCTCCTTTGGATTATAACTTGCTTTTAGGGAGAAGTTGGACTTACGCCATGTGTGCAATTGCCTCGGCCATTCTTCGAATGGTGGTTTTTCCACACGAAGGGAAGTTAGTTATTGTTGACCAACTCAGTTTCACTTGGAAGGGCCATTTGGAAACTAATGAGTCCATTGTACCTTTGATTGATCAGACTAAACCGGCTAATGAGAGCTTGGGGGTTGGAATGTATTCATCATTGATGGGCACATTTGATATCCCAGCACCGATAAATTATCTAGGTTCTACATGTGTAGGGAAGTCCATCACGACGGTTGTTGATAGAACTGATCCTTGGGTCCTTCCTTCTCGTCACGAACCTCAGGTGCCCTTATCTGCAATAGAAGTGGCTTATCAAGCTATTGTTGACACCACAGTTGATTCTATCGCGACTCCTTCCACAGTCTCAGAGGAGTTGGAAGAAGCTTATCTGCCTGCTTGGGCAGAGAACTCTTTATATTCATATGACTACTTAGACATGGTTTTTCCTTCGAATCAAGCCATTTTGGAAGCTATGAGTGGGAGAGATAAGATTTGTGAAGATCTTCACCATAGGTCCTACTTTCTTCCAAAACTGAGTAGAATTGAAAACCAAGAAATCCATGTGAGACCGGCGAAAGATGTTGATCTACCGATTAATCCTTTGCCAAAGGAGGGAATATTTGCTGAGGTTGTAATGTCCCCAAAAATTAAAAATTAAAAAATTATTAGGTTAGTCAAGACTCAAAACTACCTGTTGTTCGCCGATTGCACACCAGCAGTAGAAATCAATTGAAAGCTGTCTCCTCACTTAGGAAAGTGGGAGAGGTGTGACCTTGGGGGCAAGCACAGAGCTAGGTACTGTCACCTACTCCTAGCTCCTCCTTTTAGGCTAACTCCTAACGAAGCCAAGGGGGGTAGTCCCTACAAAAGAATTTCCATGGCTCTTAAGTTGTTAAAGTGTTCTTAAAGGCTACGGATGCGGATGGGTGTTGTTTAGGAGTTATTATGATTTGAAGGTGTTATACTTGTTATAAATGTGACACAAAATCAAAGAGCAATCCACGTTGCAACAAGAGATTGAAAGATAAGTTTAAATTCTAGACTTCAATTAAGCATTCAGTGATAGCAATTATAACAAACCATAGACAATTGATCAAATAATGTAATCATGCGAATTAAAACAAGGACCAGTGCCTTATGGAGTCAATGAAGCTGAAATGTGCCAGAGAATTAAACACACGTCTAGAAATTAAACCAGTGAATGTTAGATTGTGCGAGTGCTCTTGGTAAATTTTAAGGATTTTAAAGATGATCTTGCTTAAGGTGTCTAGGAAACCTAACGGGAAATACTTTCAGTGGCTCTATTCCAAGACATGACGGACCTGTCTGGAATCACAAGCTAGGTGTTCAGAGAATTTAACCAGGGAGTGTCCAGATTGGGTTGCCCGGCGCCTGGCCTTCCATATGCCTTGAGATCGCTCGGATTCGACCTTCATTACCCCATTGAAGAGCTATATAAGGAACCCTTTGGATACATTGAAGGCAGGAGGAATTGAAGAGCAAGAAAACTATAGTCCATTGTTGCCGGAGCTTATACTTGAGTCTGCATCCCTTTGTCCCTTGGGGCACTTTTGTGTTCTTATCAAGCTTGCCTTTTGCTTGTGAGCTTGCTATCGAGAGAGGGAGGATTGAAGTGGTGGAGGCCCAAGTGGGGGACTCAGTTTCTCCAATTCGCAGACGTGCCGACAAAGGTTGTCTCTATTGTAATCTCTGTTTTATATTAATAGAAATATCTTTTCCTGTCCAATAATGTGTATTTGAATGAATATTTGATCCATGGATGATTTCAAATGCTTATATGTTATTGATTATATATGCTAGAGTAGGTCTAACACAATTCTATATAGCATGCTTGTCTTGTTTATTGAATGTTGAGGAAGCAATTTATCAATTCAAGCTGGAGTTGGAAAGCTCAACGGGGATCTACATCAACCGTCCGGAATAAGGTACGAATCGAGATCCTTTAGTGTTAGATATTTGGTTTCTCTTACATATAGGAAAGGATTGATTTCTGAAGTCAAGTTGTCTGTTGTGGTATCCCAAGCCATAGGAATTTCTCTCCGTAACAGTTGAGCAGCAGATTAATGACAATCGATGATTGGCATCAAGCTTGCAAGTAATGACTTGCGCTTGAGGATTGGAGTCCTCAAACTATTCTTAGTTGGACCTAAGAAAACCAGGTTGGGTCCTATTTCAAAGTTGGTGCTCTTTCTATCAATTGGTGATGATTGTAATCGAGAAGATTGTTGTCTTCCATGTAGAATAAATAAAGATCAAATTCCAAATATTCTTGTGTCCCTTTGATGTGATGAATGTGCCTATGAGTCTTTGTTGATTTAACTGATGCATTTGATTATCTCATTTATTGACATATTCTGAATGATTAAAAGAAGGTAAAAGGTTTAAATTGCTCACACACTAATTCATCCCCCCTCTCAGTGTGGCCATTGTGTCCAACACACTATCCTTGTCTCTTAGCTCAACCCTAGCTCATCTTCTAGTACCTCTCTATTGGATCGACGTCTACATTACTAAATAAAACCTCTAATACAATGAATCCAGTCTCCTTACAATAGATAAACTCAGCCTCCTTGGTCTCATTTACCTTTTCAAATGATACAGTCGACCCTCATGGGTGTGGCTCGTCGATCCTCTTGTTCTAATGCACGATACTCCCGGATATGTGTAGTCATGCCATCCTGTTGCTTTGGTATATCTGAAGGTCGTACCTCTAGAAATGTAGGCATTGATGATCTAGTTGTACCCCTCCTCCATGTTTGTGGAGCATTGTGTGCCAACATGCAAGTATTACTACCCTCTATATGCTCTCTGCCACTATCATGTGATCTACTAGATCCCATTTGTCATGTATCACCCAAATTATACCTTGATCCCAACAACTTTTGGAACACCTCAAGGATTTGTTAATGGAAAATGAGTAATGCATCCCTACTCTTGTTTTACCCCTTGACTAATTCGTTCAGCATCTGGCGTATTCTCTCCTTTGAAGACTTGTGTATGTCCCCAATATCTTTCTCTTCTTCTACAGAATGTGATCCTATAAAGGAAACTCCACACTTACCCTGAATCATCAATAACACATACAACCATAAGCTCACAAGATCATCAACCTTGATACCATTGTGATGTACCCAAGTGAAATTGACAGCAAAAAGTTGTGATTCGTGTTGCTATTGTTGGTATGATGTTGATTTAGTGTTTAGACAAACAATTTGTTTTACATTGATTTATGAATTACTTAAACAACATGTAATTCCATTATCATTACGTCAAAGAATTTGCAAGTCATGGACCAAATGAAAGATAACATTGGCTTTATTATAGTAACTAAAGGTTGTCATGGAAGCTAGCAAATACGAAAAAAAGAAATCTGGAAATGTGATGATGCCAATGCTTAAATGATTTCTGTTAAAGATGAAATTTGTCCCCCCTAATATTCAGTCCTTCCTCCATGAACTAGATCACCTGTTGGTTAATTAGATTCCTCACCATGAATTTATGGCTACTTTCAACAGTAGGTTCGAGCGCCTCCTCTATTGAGCCTGGATGAATTGGGCACGGTCCTTGTCCCTTAGCTTGACCATAGCTCATCTTCTAGTACCTCTCTAGTGGATTCACCTCTACATTAGTAAATACAACCTTTAATACAATGAATTCAGTCTCCTTGTAATAGATAATTCAACCTCCACGAATTTGTTCACCCTTTCAAATGTTGCAGTCAACCCTCATGGATGTGGCTCATCCATTGTAATTTAAACCCAAAGATAGAAATTGATGATCCAAAAATTCATGGTGTTTTGATATGGAGGAATCAATTCTCAAAGATAACAGTTGTAACATAGAGATTTAGACTCTAAAAAAAATAATGGGTATTTTAGCTAGCGTAGATGTGTCACTATTGAACCTAAGCAAGAGATGGAGGGGTTTTGCTCAACCCCAACAAAAACTCTTGAAAAAACCCCAGAGGAGTGCAAAATCATATCCAAATCAAGATACTTAGCATGAATTAATCCCTCCTCTTTAATCTTCTTGTGAGCCTAAGTCATCTAATACCACTCAAACACAAAACTCCCCCTAGATAAGTGGCATCAAGGTAACTCCCAGATATGGTTACTATAGCCTATGGGAGTCCAATAGGCTAATTAGTGATCCTCACAGGAAACATCAAGGGGAAGGGGAGATCACGCTGTCCTTTATTGTTCACTTTCCTACAAAGTAAAAGCTACATAATTCACTACGTTAATGCCTCTTAGTGACTCTATGCGCCATTACCAAATTATAAAACAACAAATATACACCATATAAATTTAAGTATCCATATAATATGAAAATAAATTGATTTATGTATCAATTCATTTTCATTACATCTAGAAGCATCTATATAGCATTACTCTACTCCCATTTGAAAATTATAAGCTTGGATCGATGTGATATAAGAGGAAAAATTCAAGAGAGGCTTATGATTTGTATACTCTTTCTTAGGTGACTTACAATCACAAATATCTCTTATAAATAAAATACGTCGAATAAATATAAATTTTTTGTTTATTATTATGTCTCTGTCATAGAACTACACAAAACATTTACCATTAAACCATGATATTTCATTTGTAAGAAATATTTATAATCATAACTGCCCTACAAAAAAGTCTACAACTTGCAATCCCCTCTCGAATGTATTTCTCTTATACCATCACATTATTATTGGCTTACAATTTTCAACATATCTCCAATCAAAGTAGGCTTAAGAGTTTATAATTGTGTCTAAAGTTCTTTCATAACTTCCTAAAAAATTGAAATTGTTCCTTCCCCCTCTCACCATTTTGCAATCAACACATAATCATAAATTACTTGTGCTTCCCATGGTCACACTCAATCCCTTAATCCTCCGAGTACAAGACATGTTTTAACCATCTTTTACCATTATATTGAACCCCTCAAACTCCTCTATGGGAATGTGTTTCCTAGAAACCACTGCTGCATATATGAAGTTGTGGGTAGCCCCACCATTGATCAATGTTGTGACTCTTTGTTCTTGCAAAATGCCCTCAACCCTAAGTTGTAGTACCTAGAAACTCCTGAAAGAGAGACAATGGTTATCTTCCCGACACCATCCTGTAGTGGTGTGAGGCTTATGGATTGAAGCCATGGTGGCTCCTCCCCACTATGATCTCTCTCCTATGGGCTAAGTGCCTCATCCTCTCCATTGTCCTCATCATCAGAAAGTACCTCTATGTAGTTCACCTTTCCCTTGTGCATGCATTTATATCCTACCTCCCACGATTCTTTGCAGTTGTAGAAGAGCTTCTTCCTCTGTTACACTCTCTGAGTCTACTCATTTGAGTCTCGACGGTGCTCTCCTAGACACAAAATCCTCCATGTCCTAGGTCCTCATAATTACATACTGTAACGTGTTTATCTTGAAGGTGTTCACCCAACCTTTCAAAATTTTAGACAATCCTTCTGTAAAAATAATCACCAACATCCGCTTAGAAATATTGATCACCATGATTGCCATCTTCTAGAACTCTGTAATATATGCTACCAATGAACCCGCCTATCTCGAACGGATACATCCACCTCTAGGTGAAATATGTGTAACATGTGATACTAGCATGTCCCAGTCTCATTCGCAGATGGTACCACCACTCACAATATTCTCCATTCAAGTGTAGCATATTGTTTCGTGATTTGTCATTGGGTTAAGTAGGAAGTAGGCATAGAACATGTTTACACAAGATCTAGCTATGCTCAGAGCAGACCCATTATAAAGTGGGATAGTAAACCTCCCCACTTTGTCTATCAAATCAAAGTTTTGTTGCTGCTTTGTTGCTTTGTTCTTTGGCATATCCTTTGGCATGTTCTTTGGCATATCATGTTCTAATGCCTGATACTCCCTAATATGTGTAGTCATGGCATCTTGCTGCTTTGGTATATTGTAAGGTTGTACCACTAGAAATGTCAACATTGATGGTCTACGTTTACCCTGCTCCACGATTGTGGAGCATTGTATTCCAACATGTGGGTATTGCTACCCTTTATATGCTCCTTTCAACGGTAGGTTCGTGCCCCTCTTCTATTTAGCCCGGATGCCTATAGAGCTTGGCCTCTCAATACTTCAACCCAATTGAATTGAAGTAAATCATGAATGAATTGGTCACGGTCCTTGTCCCTTAGCTCGACCCTAGCTCAGCTTCTAGTACCTCTCTAGTGGATCGACATCTACATTAGTAAATACAACCTCTAATACAATGAATTCAGTCTCCTTGCAGTAGATAAACTCAGCCTCCACGAACTTGTTTACCCTTTCAAATGATGCAGTCAACCGTCATGGATGTGGCTTGGCCATTGTAATTCAAACCCAAAGCTAGAAATTGATGCTCCACAAATTGTTGGTGCTTTGATATAGAGGAGTCAACCCTCAAAGATAACAGTTGTAACATTGGAGTAGGCCTCTAAACAATACAATGACTATTTTAGCTAGCATAGATGTCTCACTATTGAAAATAAGCAAGAAATGGAGGTGTTTTCCCTAATCCCAACAATAACTCTTGAAAAAACCCCAGACGGGTGCAAACTCATATCCAAATCAAGATACCCAGCATGGATGAATCCCTCCTCTTTAATATTCTTGTGAGCCTGGGTCATCTAATACCACTCACCCACAAAACTTCTCCTAGATAAGTGGCATCAAGGTAACTCCCAGATATGGTAACTAATGCCTATGGGAGTCCAATAGGCTACTAAGTCATCCTCATAGGCAACATTAAGTGTAAGGCGAGATCACATTGTCCTTTATTGTTCATTTTCGTCGAAATTAAAAGTTACATAATTTACTACGTTAATGCCTCTTAGTGACTCTATGCGCCATTACCAAATTATATACAAAAAATATACACCATATAAATTTATGTATCCATATCATATGAAAAGAAATTGATTTATGTATCAATTCATTTTCATTACATCTATCAACATCTCTGTAGAATTACTGTACTCCCATTTGAAAATTATAAGTTTGGACCAATGTGATGTTCTAAGAGGAATAAATTCAAGAGAGGCTTATGAGTTGTCTACTCTTTCTTAGGTGGCTCACAATCATAAATATCTCTTATAAATAAAATACATCGAATAAAGATAAATTTTGTGTTTATTATTATGTCTCTGTCATAGTACTAAACAAAAAATTTACCAATATCCGATGTATTTTATTTGTGAGAAATGTTTATAATCATAAGTTCCCTAGAAAAAAGAGTACAACTTGCAATCCACTCTCATATGTATTCCTCTTATACCATCACATTGGTATTTGCTTACAATTTTCAACATATCTCCAATCAAAGTAGGATCAAGAGTTTATACTTATGTCTCAAGTTCTTTCATAACTTCCTTAAAATTTGAAAATGTTCCTCCCTCCTATCGTCATTATGTAATCAACACATAATCAAAAACTACTTGTGCTTCACATGATCACACTGAACCCCCTAATCCTCCGAGTACAAATCATGTTTTATCCATTTTTTACCATTATGTTGAACCCCTCAAACACCTCTATGGGAATGTGTTTCCTAGAAACCATTGCTGCATATAAGAAGTTGTGGGTAGCCCCATCATCGATCAATGTTGTGACTCTTTGCCCCTGCAAAATGCCCTTAACCCTAAGTTGTAGTACCTGGGAACTCCTGAAAGAGTGGAAATGGTCGTCTTCCCAGCACCATCCTATAGTGGTGCGAGGTCTATAGACGCAAGCCTTAATTTGGGCTAAGTGTAGTACCTGGGAACTCTCCATTGTGCTCATCATCAGAAAGTAACTTTATGTAGTTCACCTTTCCCTTGCCCATGCATCTATGTCCTAGCTCCCACGATTCTTTGCAGTTGTAGTAGAGTTTCTTACCCTGTTACATCTCTGGGCTACTCATTTGAGTCTCGATGGTGCTTTTGCTAGACATAACATCCTCCATGTCCCGGGTCCTCGTAATCACATCCTCTAACGTGTTTATCCTGAAGGCCTTCACCTAACCTTTCAACATTTTAGACAATCCTTCTGTAAAAATAAACACCAACTTCTGCTCAGAAATATCGGCCACGATGATTTCCATATTCTAGAACTTTGTAATATATGCTACCAATCTACCCGACTGTCTCAAGTATGCTAACTCCCCAAAATGGATAGCAGACCCATTATAAAGTGGTATAGTAAACCTCCTGAATTTGTATATCAAATCAAAGTTTTGTTGCTGCTTCATTGCTTTGTTCCTTACCATATCCTTGGACCTAGCTTCATAGTAGTCTAGAAATGATATAGTTTCCCTATCCTCCTGTTCTAATGCTTGATACTCCTTGATATGTGTAGTCATGTCATCTTGTTGTTTTGGTATATTGCAAGGTTGTAACTCTAGAAATGTTGACATTGATGGTCTACGTGTACCCCTGCTCCACGATTGTGGAGCATTGTATTCCAACATGTGGGTATTGCTACCCTTTATATGCTCCTTTCAACGGTAGGTTCGTACCCCTCTTCTATTTAGCCTAGATACCACTAGAGCGTGGCCTCTCAATACTTCGACCCAAATGAATTGAAGTAAATCATGAATGAATTGGTCACGGTCCTTGTCCCTTATCTCGACCCTAGCTCAGCTTCTAGTACCTCTCTAGTGGATCGGCATGTACATTAGTAAATACAAACTCTAATACAATGAATTCAGTCTCGCAATAGATAAACTTAGCCTCCACAAACTTGTTTACCCTTTCAAATGATGCAGTCGACCCTCATGGATGTGGCTTGGCCATTGTAATTCAAACCCAAAGCTAGAAATTGATGCTCCACAAATTGATGGTGCTTTGATATAGAGGAATCAACCCTCAAAGATAACAGTTGTAACATTGAAGTAGGCCTCTAAACAATACAATGAATATTTTAGCTAGCGCAGATTTGTCACTATTGAAAATAAGCAAGAAATGGAGGGGTGTTGCCTAACCCCAACAATAACTCTTGAAAAAACCCAAGATGGGTGGAAACTCATATCCAAATCAAGGTACCCAGCATGGATGAATCAAGGTAATACCACTCAACCACAAAACTCCTCCTAGATAAGTGGCATCAAGGTAACTCCAAGATATGGTTACTAATGCCCATGGGAGTCCAATAGGATACTAAGTCATTCTCATAGGCAACATCATGTTGAAGGCGAGATCACATTGTCCTTTATTGTTCACTTTCGTAGAAATTAAAAGCTACATAATTACGACGTTAATGCCTCTTAGTGACTTTATGCGCCATTACCAAATTATATAACAAAAAATATACACCATACAAATTTATGTATCCATATCATATGAAAAGAAATTGATTTATGTATCAATTCATTTTCATTACATCTATAAACATCTATATAGAATTACTCTACTCCCATTTGAAAATTATAAGTTTGGACGAATGTGATGGTCTAAGAGGAATAAATTCAAGAGGGGCTTATGAGTTGTCTACTCTTTCTTAAGTGACTCACAATCATAAATATCTCTTATAAATAAAATACACCGAATAAAGATAAATTTTGTGTTTATTACTATGTCCCTGTCATAGTACTAAACAAAAAATTTACCAATATCCCATGTATTTTATTTGTGAGAAATGTTTATAATCATAAGTTCCCTAGAAAAAAGTGTACAACTTGCAATCCCCTCTCAAATGTATTCCTCTTAAACCATCACATTATTATTTGCTTACAATTTTCAACATATCTCAAATCAAAGTAGGATCAAGAGTTTATACTCATGTCTCAAGTTCTTTCATAACTTCCTTAAATTTTGAAATTGTTCCTCCCTCCTATCGTCATTATGTAACCAACACATAATAAAAAACTACTTGTGCTTCACATGATCACACTCAACCCCCTAATCCTCGGAGAATAAGTCATGTTTTTAGCATTTTTTACCATTATGTTGAACCCCTCAAACACCTCTATGGGAATGTGTTTCCTAGAAACCACTGCTGCATATATGAAGTTGTGACTCTTTGTCCCTGCAAAATGCCCTTAACCCTAAGTTGTAGTACATGGGAGCTCCTGAAAGAGTTGCAATGGTCCTCTTCCGGGCGCCATCCTGTAGTGGTGCGAGGTCTATGAACTCAAGCCATGGTGGCTCCTCCCCGCTATCATATCCCTAATTTGGGATAAGTGCCTCATCCTCTCCATTGTGCTCATCATCAGAAAGTACCTGTATGTAGTTAATCTTTCCCTTGAACATGCATCTATATCTTGGCCCGCACGATTCTTTGCAACTGTAGCAGAGTTTCTTCCTCTGTTACACTCTCTAGGGCTACTCATTTAAGTCTTGATGGTTATTTTGCTAGAGATAGCATCCTCCATGTCCTGGGTCCTCATAATCACATCCTGTAATGTGTTTATCCTCAAGACCTTCACCCAACCTTTCAACAATTCAGAGAATCCTTCTGAAAAAATAATCACCAACCTCTGCTCAGAAATATCGGTCAACCTGATTTCCATCTTCCATAACTCTATAATATATGCTACCAATGTACCGTCTGTCTCAACTATGCTAACTCCCCAAAGTGGATCTTAAGACCCTTCATCTCAAACTGATACATCAACCCCTAGGTGAAATATCGGTAATATGTGATACTAGCATGTCACAGTGTCATTATCCCATGCAACAACCACTCACAATCTTCTCCATTCAAGTGTAGCGTAGCAAACCTAATTGTTTCAGGCTTTGTCATTGGGTTAAGTTGGAAGTAGGCATCCAACATGTTTACACAAGCTCTAGCTATGCTCCGAGTAGACCCATTGAAAAGTGGGATAGTAAACCTCCTGACTTTGCATATCAAATTAAAGTTTTGTTGTTGCTTAGGTGTTTTGTTGTTTGGCATATTCTTGAACCTAGCTTCACAGTAGTCTGGAAATGATATAGTTTCCCTATCCTCCTGCTCTAATGCATGAGACTTCCTGATATGTGTAGTCATGTCATCCTGTTGCTTTGGTATATCTAAAGGTTACACCTCTAGAATTGTTGGCATTGATGGTCTAGGTGTACCCATCCTCCACGATTATGGAGCATTGTGTGCCAACATGTGGGTATTGCTACCCTCTATACACTCCCTACAACTACCATGTGATCTACTAGATCCCATATGTCCTATATGACCCAAATTATACCTTGATCCCAACAACTTTTGCAACACCTCAAGACTCTGCTAATGGAAAATGAGTAATACATCCCTAGTCTCATTTTACCCCTTGACCAATCCATTCAACATCTAGCGTATTCTCTCCTTTGAAGACTCTTGTATGTCCCCGATATCCCTCTCTGCTTCTTTAGAATGTGATCCTATAAAGAAAATTCGACACTTACCATGAATCATCAATAACTCATACAACCATAAGTTGACAAGATCATCAACCTTGATACCATTGTGATGTAGGCAAGTGAAATTGACACCAAAAAATTGTGACTCTGCTTGCTACTATTGGTATGATGTTAATTTATTGTTTAGACAAACAATTTGTTTTACATTGATTTATGAATTACTTAAACAACATGTAATTCCATTATCATTTCGTCAAAGACTTTGCAAGTCATGGACTTGCATGAAAGATAACGTTGCCTTTATTATAGGTGATAACAGTAACTAAAGGTTGTCATGGAAGCTAGCAAATACAAAAAAAAGAAACCTGGAAATTTGATGATGCCAATGCTTAATTGATTTCTGTTAAAAATGAAATTTGTCCCCCCTAATATTCCGTCCTTCCTCCATGAACTAGATCGCATGTTGGTTAATTAGATTCCTCTCCATGAATTTATGGCTACTTTCATCAGCAGGTTTGAGTGCCTCCTCTATTGAACCTGGATGAATTGGGAACGATCCTTGTCCCTTAGCTCGACCCCAGCTCATCTTCTAGTACCTCTCTAGTGGATTGACCTCTACATTAGTAAATACAACGTTTAATACAATGAATTCAGTCTCCTTGCAATAGATAACTCAACCTCCACGAACTTGTTTACCCTTTCAAATGTTGCAGTCAACCCTCATGGATGTGGCTCATCCATTGTAATTTAAACCCAAAGCTAGAAATCGATGTGCCACAAATTCATGGTGCTTTGATATAGAGGAATCAATTCTCAAAGATAACAGTTGTAACATAGAGATTAGGACTCTAAACAAAATAATGAGTATTTTAGCTAGCGTAGATGTGTCACTATTGAACCTAAGCAAGAGATAGAGGGGTTTTGCTCAACCCCAACAAAAACTCTTGAAAAAACCCCAGAGGAGTGCAAAATCATATCCAAATAAAGATACTTAGCATGAATTAATCCCTCCTCTTTAATCTTCTTGTGAGCCTGAGTCATCTAATACCACTCAACCACAAAACTACCCCTAGATAAGTGGCATCAAGGTAACTCCCAGATATGGTTACTATAGCCTATGGGAGTCCAACAGGCTAATTAGTGATCCTCATAGTAAACATCAAGTGGAAGGGGAGATCACGTTGTCCTTTATTGTTCACTTTCCTACAAAGTAAAAGCTACATAATTCACTACGTTAATGCCTCTTAGTGACTCTATGCGCCATTACCAAATTATAAAACAACAAATATACATAATATAAATTTAAGTGTCCATATAATATGAAAATAAATTGATTTATGTATCAATTCATTTTCATTACATCTAGAAGCATCTATATAGCATTACTCTACTCCCATTTGAAAATTATAAGCTTGGATCGATGTGATATAAGAGGAAAAATTCAAGAGCGACTTATGATTTGTATACTCTTTCTTAGGTGACTTACAATCACAAATATCTCTTATAAATAAAATACGTTGAATAAATATAATTTTTTGTTTATTATTATGTCTCTGTCATGGAACTACAAAATTTTTTTACCATTATATCATGTATTTCGTTTGTAAGAAATATTTATAATCATAAGTGACCTACAAAAAAGTCTACAACTTGCAATCCCCTCTCGAATGTATTCCTCTTATACCATCACATTATTATTGGCTTACAATTTTCAACATATCTCCAATCAAAGTAGGCTCAAGACTTTATACTTATGTCTAAAGTTCTTTCATAACTTCCTAAAAATTTGAAATTGTTCCTCCCTCCTCTCGCCATTCTGCAATCAACACATAATAAAAAATTACTTGTGCTTCCCATGGTCACACTCAATCCCCTAATCCTCCGAGTACAAATCATGTTTTAACCATCTTTTACCATTATGTTGAACCCCTTAAACTATATGGGATTGTGTTTCCTAGAAACCACTGTTGCATATATAAAGTTGTGGGTAGCCCCTTTGTGGAGCATTGTATTCCAACATGTGGGTATTGCTACCCTTTATATGCTCCTTTCAACGGTAGGTTAGTGACCCTTTTCCATTTAGCCTGGATGCCTCTAGAGCGTGGCCTCTCAATACTTCAACCCAATTGAATTGAAGTAAATCATGAATGAATTGGTCACGGTCCTTGTCCCTTAGCTCGACCCTAGCTCAGCTTCTAGTACCTCTCTAGTGGATCGACATCTACATTAGTAAATACAACCTCTAATACAATGAATTCAGTCTCCTTGCAATAGATAAACTCAGCCTCCACGAACTTGTTTACCCTTTCAAATGATGCAGTCAATCCTCATGGATGTGGCTTGGCCATTGTAATTCAAATCCAAAGCTAGAAATCGATGCTCCACAAATTGTTGGTGCTTTGATATAGAGGAGCCAACCCTTAAAGATAACAGTTGTAACATTGGAGTAGGCCTCTAAACAATATAATGACTATTTTAGCTAGTGTAGATGTCTCACTATTGAAAATAAGCAAGAAATGGAGGTGTTTTCGCTAATCCAACAATAACTCTTGAAAAAACACCAGATGGGTGCAAACTCATATCCAAATCAAGATACCCAACATGGATGAATCCCTTCTCTTTAATAATCTTGTGAGGTTGGGTCATCTAATACCACTCAACCACAAAACTTCTCCTAGATAAGTGGCATCAAGGTAACTCCCAGATGTGGTTACTAATGCCTATGGGAGTCCAATAGGCTACTAAGTCATCCTCATAGGCAACATTAAGTGGAAGGCGAGATCACATTGTCCTTTATTGTTCATTTTTGTAGAAATTAAAAGTTACATAATTTACTACGTTAATGCCTCTTAGTGACTCTATGCGCCATTACCAAATTATATACAAAAAATATACACCATATAAATTTAAGTATCCATATCATATGAAAAGAAATTGATTTATGTATCAATTCATTTTCATTATATCTATAAACATCTCTGTAGAATTACGCTTCTCCCATTTGAAAATTATAAGTTTGGACCAGTGTGATGTTCTAAGAGGAATAAATTCAAGAGAGGCTTATGAGTTATCTACTCTTTCTTAGGTGACTCACAATCATAAATATCTCTTATAAATAAAATACATCGAATAAATATAAATTTTGTGTTTACTATTATGTCTCTATCATAGTACTAAACAAAAAATTTACCAATATCCCATGTATTTTATTTGTGAGAAATGTTTATAATCATAATTTCCCTAGAAAAAAGTGTACAACTTGTAATCCCCTCTCGAATGTATTCCTCTTATACCATCACATTGTTATTTGCTTACAATTTTCAACATATCTCCAATCAAAGTAGGATCAAGAGTTTATACTTATGTCACAAGTTCTTTAATAACTTCCTTAAAATTTGAAAATGTTCCTCCCTCCTATCGTCATTACATAATCAAAAACTACTTGTGCTTCACATGATCACACTCAACCCCCTAATCCTCCGAGTACAAGTCATGCTTTATCCATTTTTTACCATTATGTTGAACCCTTCCAACACCTCTATGGGAATGTGTTTCCTAGAAACCACTGCTGCATATATGAAGTTGTGGGTAGCCCCAGCATCGATCAATGTTGTGACTCTTTGTCCCTGCAAAATGCCCTTAACCCTAAGTTGTAGTACCTGGGAGCTCCTGAAAGAGTGGAAATGATCGTCTTCCCAACACCATCCTATAGTGGTGCGAGGTCTATGGACGCAAGCCATGGTGGCTCCTCCCCACATTGATATCCTTAATTTGGGCTAAGTGCCTCATCCTCTCCATTGTGCTCATCATCAGAAAGTAACTGTATGTAGTTCACCTTTCCCTTGCCCATGCATCTATATCTTGGCTCCCATGATTCTTTGCAGTTGTAGCAGAGTTTCTTACCCTGTTACACTCTCTGGAGTTACTCATTTGAGTCTCGATGGTGCTTTTGCTAGACATAGCATCCTCCATGTCCTGGGTCCTCATAATCACATCCTCTAGCGTATTTATCCTGAAGGCCTTCACCTAACCTTTCAATAGTTCATACAGTCCTTCTGTAAAAATAATCACCAACTTCTACTCAAAAATATCGGCCACCATGATTTCCATATTCTAGAACTTTGTAATATATGCTACTAATGTATCGTCTGTCTCAACTATGCTAACTCTCGAAATGATACATCAACCTCTTGGTGAAATATGGGTAACATGTTATACTAGCATGTCGCAGTGTGATTATCCCATGCTACAACCACTCACAATCTTCTCCATTCAAGTGTAGCATAGCAAACTTAATTGTTTCGGGCTTTGTTATTGGATCAAGTTGGAAGTAGGTGTCTAACATGTTTACATAAGCTCTAGATATGCTCCGAGCAGACCCAATAAAAATTGGGATAGTAAACCTCCTGACTTTGCATATCAAATCAAAGTTTTGTTGTTGCTTTGGTGTTTTGTTGTTTGTCATATTCTTGGACCTAGCTTCACAGTAGTCTGGGAATGATATAGTTTCCCTATCCTCTTGTTCTAATGCTCGATACTCCTTGATATGTGTAGTCATGTCATCCTGCTGCTTTGGTATATCTGAAGGTGGTACCTCTAGAAATGTCATCATTGATGGTCTAGGTCTACCCCTCCTCCATGATTGTGGAACATTGTGTGCCAACATGTGGGTATTGCTACACTCTATATGCTCCCTGCCACTACCATGTGATGTACCAGATCCCATATGTCTTGTATCACCCAAATTAGACCTTGATCCCAACAAGTTTTTGAACACCTCTAGACTCTGCTAATGGAAAATGAGTAATGCATCCTTGCTCTCGTTTTACCCCTTGACCAATTCGTTCAGCATCTGGGGTATTCTCTCCTTTGAAGATTATGTCCCCGATATATCTCTCTTCTTCTACAAAATGTGATCCTATAAAGGAAACTCCACATTTACCTTGCATCATCAATAACTCATACAACCATAAGCTGACAAAATCATCAACCTTGATACCATTGTGATGTACCCAAGTGAAACTGACACCAAAAAGTTGTGAGTCTTTTTGGTATTGTTGGTATGATGTTGATTTATTGTTTAGACAAACAATTTGTTTTACATTGGTTTATAAATTACTATGTAATTCCATTATCATTTTGTTAAATACTTTGCAAGTCATGGATCAAAATGAAAGATAACATTGGCTTTATTATAGGTGATAACACTAACTAAAGGTTGTCATGGTAGCTAGATAATACAAAAAAAGAAACCTGGAAATGTGATGATTCGAATGCTTAATTGATTTCTGATAAAGATGAAATTTGTCCCCCCTGATATTCAGTCTTTCCTCCATGAACTGGATCACATGTTGGTCAATTAGATTCCTCTCCATGAATTTATGGCTACTTTTAACAGTAGTTTCGAGTGACTCTTCTATTGAGCATGTATGCCTCTAGAGCGTGTCCTCTCAATACTTCGACCCAACTAAACTGAAGTAAATTATAGGTGAATTGGGCATGTTCCTTGTCCCTTAGCTCGAACCTGGCTCATCATCTAGTACCTCTCTAGTGCATCGACCTCTACATTAGTAAATACAACTTTTAATACAATGAATTCAGACTCCTTGCAATACATAAACTCAGCCTCCACGAACTTGTTTACCCTTTCAAATGATGCAATCGACCCTCATGAACTAGTATGGATTTAGTCCTTTCCCTTTAGGGATGTAACTTGCTAGTCTTAGCATCATTTCCACTGTCTCAATCCATCTGTTTCCTTCCCATGTTCAGTGACTATCCTTGACTTGTAACTTGACTAGTGACATTCGGGATTTCCCACACCTTCACCTCTATGTTGGAATAGTCTCCACGTATAAACTGTGTCTTGGTGTTGGTTTATGTGATGTTTATCACAAGGAATGTTGACCTCTAGGTTTTAAACCTAAGTAGTCCTACCAAAGAAGTTTTTTTAGGCACTAAGGCATCAGAGCTTAAAGTTATTCTAAATAAATGCCCTACCAGCAAAATAAAAGTGTCTTTAGACACTATTGGAAATAGAAAAATAAAACTAGCCAGTGGCCAAGAAATGAGCACTCATCCATTGTATGGTGTAAGGCTCATTTATCCTCACAGGCTATCAGGGTGAGGCAAACTCCTTTAGGCTGAGCCTTAGTCATTTTTTGGAAGCCCAGAAGGCTTTCCAGGGAACCTATTCTTAGAGGTTGGTGAGTTATCGATGAAAAATAAAGTTGATGGGTAGAGGATGGGCACTCATTCTTTGTATAATGTAAAACTCATTTTTCCCCATAGGGAAACAGGGAGAGACTTGCCCAAGAAGGTCATGTCTTTGTCATTATCTATAATCTCAGAAGGTTTACGAGGGCAACTGCCTTTAGATCAACTAGTGAAATAAATGTTGATCAAATAAAGTATCAAAAAGGTCGCTTGTCTAGAGTCTAGTGGAGCTTTCTGATCATTCCACCCATTTTTGAGATACCCCCATGCCCTATTGTTCACCTAGTCCAACTTATGTGTTGTGTGGATCCCCTTGTCCTTCAGCCTAGATGCTTAGAATGTTGAGTCATCAAGTCATCCCTTGGCCTTATCTGTTGTTTATGATCCTTTCACCCTTGACTAGCAAAAGGGCTAAATCTATAAATGAGTATACATTGGAGGTTCTTGTTTTGAAGCAACTAATCATTTTGATTTGGATTATTATACATATTGTGCTTATACTTTCCAACAAAATCTAATCATACTTGAGTGTCACCGCTAGCATAGATAATTGAGCATGCATGTCCATTTGTATTTTGCAGTATCAGAGTTTAGTACTTGGGTCATCATTTGATCAGTTTTGACTTGGTCAACCCAGTGTTGGCCAAGCCATGAGCAGGATCTAGTATGAGTTATAGACAGATATTTATGGTTGATGATTATTTATGGTCTACAGGTGTCTATTAGACATATTCATACTTCAGATGTTGATTTGTGATGATGGTTTGTATTATTTTCATGATTATCAACATTTACAAACTTTATTGTTATTATTGTTCTGGCATTGATGGGGCCTCTTATGTACCTTTGTGATGGGCATATGGTGTATGAGTACTCATTCCTAGTTGATTTGGACATTCTGAGTCCATTGGTGCAGCTGGTTTTCAGTTTCAGGAACTACTACATTTCAATCCAAAATCCAACGGTTACTTCCGACGGCGCGTGGATTTTTTCTTTTAAACCTACCAAAAATCACAAAGTTAATTTTTTTTTTAAATATGTGGTCATAAGCGTCGCTTAAGCAACAGCTAGGCTCATAAGCGTCGCTTAAGCGACGGCTAGCCTAGAAAGCGTCGCTTAAGCGACGGCGCATCAGAAGGCATAATTTAAGTTTTTAGGTTTGTTACCCAAGACAACAATGCCATTAGTGTTTCTAGGAGACCATGGGTGTGTGATATTGCACTCTAGACGATACGATGATATATCTTTGGGGATGTTGTATACCATTGGCATTTTGATTTCTATGTTAAAGAAAAATGTATCAATAGATCTGGTCACTAAAACTAACACTGAATCCCTTGTAGAAGCAATCATGTATGCACCAATATCTGCTTGTTGGCCACCTTGTGTCAAAGGAGCATGTTGGCATGGGTGTTGCAATGAAGAATGTTACGATACTGCAATAGGGATAGTTGTAACCTATCAATATAAAGTGAAAATGTGTTCAAACATTTATTATTTGCAATAAATAAATATGTTCCAAAATATTACCAATTTAATGATGCTTAAACAAGCACAAACACAGTCGCACATGTGTGTATATGCTTGTTGATGTCCATATGTCTTTGTCCCATCAATTGTTGTGTTGAAGAGTATCCCTAGGATATTTTGGTGATGGAAAATTATCACTAATAAAGAAATCCCCAAATCATTAACTTATTATGACGACAAATTTTACATAAATATATATTATGCATGGTATAAGATTGACATAAATATTATATAGTTTTTATACATAACAAAAATAAATCTACAATTTTTTTTCCATGAATGAAAAAAATATGATAATGACCAACCTAAAATAGGAAAGAGAGGCTACTACGATATATAAATGAAAGGTCAAAAGAAAATAGATTGCAAGATGAAAGTAAATTCATTCGAGTGAAATAAGGTAGATGGGACATCAAGAAACTATCTTGAAACCAACCAAATCATTTTATATTGCAAAAATTAAACATGTGAGAGGTATAAGCACATTCAATATAGTAGTAATTCTGGTGGAGTAGTGAAAGCAATTCCATTCCATTAGATTTGTCCTTCAATTCATTGGTTTAGATCTTAGATTCCCCTCTTTGAT
>LPNX011086595.1:37772-53971 GCA_001517045.1 Pseudotsuga menziesii | reverse complement strand
AGTTTGAGGGTGGTTTGATGAATTTTGAGGGAGATCCCCTAGTGATTTTTATAACTCATTTATATTATTTGCCACCACACATTATTATTGCGCCATGGGGCCATGCTAGTGAAAGATAACATAACCTCCTAGCCCCACTATGTGCTACCTTGTGGTCATTAGTCAAATTCTATGTGGTGTGCTCCTCTTCATGCATTTCTAGTGATGCGCCCCCCTCTATTTGTGAGTTGATTCATGTGGGATGTATTTGGCTAATCTTAGCCATAGATTATGATGATTTTATCTTATGATCTTGACCCTTGATCTTTTTGGATCTAGGTATTGTGTACTTGAGAGATCTATATATTGAGATGCTCTCTCATTCGTAAAGGACTTTTGGCTTTGGAAATATTGAATACAAGAAATTTTTTCTACAAATCTCTTGGGAGTTTGTGAATGTCGTAGATGTGATTGTTATGCCTTTCGCTTAGACATTTCAGTGGATCTTGTATGCAAACATTACTTTTTTTGTGAGGGTTGTACCCATCTTTTTGCAGGTAGTGAATTGGAGGAGATTGCTATGGCAACTTGCATCATCTTTCAGTCATATCGCCTCATGTTCATGGAGTGATCAATTGTTACTTTGTGCATTGAATATTATTCTATGGATGTCGTACATAGCTTATGTTTTTCATCAGTGAACAATTCTTACTTCCGTAGATTGATTTTACAGGTGCAGAAGAGGGGGCGCACTTCCTCACTTGGGTGTTTTTTTCTTGTTGTGGTTTCCAATCCTTCTAAGTCCAGATCCCCTACCTCCATCTCCTCCCCTTCAGTTTCAAGCAGTGGGTTCTCTTCCTTATTTGTTTCCTTACTGTCTTCAAGGGTTTGAATTTTCAGATTTGATGTTTACTATGGATCTTGATGTTCTTCAAGCTGCCCTTCCTTTTGGGTGTCCCCCACCTTTCCAACTTGGAGGGCATGAAACCGGTTGTGAGTTTGAACTTTCTTGTGGATCTATAGACCAGTTGCCTTCTAGTGCCAACTTTTTCTTGTTAGGCACTTTGGTGAAACCTTTTGCATCTTAATTTTCTTGATCTTTACTGCCTCTCGATTTTTTGTTTTACGGACAGTCGCTGAACAGATGTCCATGCCCGTGGCACCTTTTGGACATGAATAGGATTTGTTCATAGTCTATCGCTTGGAACGATTCTTCTTCATCCCAGGACATCTATATTCCATCTAGGATATCCTTCGATATATCTACATAGATACATATCCTGACATAGAAGGTGTAACGTATTTGTTTGGTCTGTTCTGAGACTTTTACAAAGTTCCCCAGCGTGTTCCCAATACCTGTGAGGATTTATTCTTTCCAGTATTCCATTAGTAAGGAATACATTCGGATCCACACCGAGGCTATTGTTAAGTTTTCTTTTCCCGTATTGAATCGTTCTTTCCATGGTCTGAGGAAGTGTTGAAATATTGTAACTTCGAAGAATATTCTATATGTATTTCTTTGTGGTCCCCGATGGTCCTACCGGGAGAACCACTTGTATTACTTTATACCCCGATGCTTCTAATCAGAAGAACTAATAAGAGTCATGAGCAAGTCCCCTCCAATTGTAAAGGTCATTAGCACCCTAGTGTGATTACTTGAGCCTACATGTGTAACTCGAGCCTACATGACATGAGTTAACTTAAGTGAACGAACGAATATAAATAGAGGTGTAGTGCTCCTCATTTGGAACACACATTCTCACTTGTGTAGCGCATTAGTGGAGAAGAGAAGTAGCTGGAGAAGGAGGAGGATCAAGCTTTGATCTCCTTGCTGGTTTTATCTTTTATCTTTTTGGGGCATCTATATTGAGGAAGCTTTTGCTGGGTTTTTCCCTTTAGGGTTTTCCCAGGATAAATCTTTGTGTTCCTTTTGTATGGTTGTGCTTGTCTATCTTTCAGTGATCCTATTTATATGCTTTTGTTATGAAAATGTAACAAAATACTGATGTCTTAGCTAAGCATATGAAAAATTTAACAGGAAGAGGCCTACTGGATTAAAGAAATAAGGCCCTTTATCAAAAAATTTGGTTGTGTCCTCTTCATTAAAGAAAATGATTGTAAGGAAACCTTTTTTCCCCCAGTTGCATGTCATAATGACCTTGGGGTTTCCAAGTTGTGTTTATCCACCACACTAGTGTCTTCTCAGTTGGCTAGATCCCGACAAATTTGCCAATGAGGGCATACTCTTTTCGAATAGATCTGAAGCTTTGGTATTGTTTTCGACTTTGGGACATAGTGCCCTGGTTTTCTGTGTTCTCCCTTCGAGATTCCTTCTCTGATAATCCCACTCATTCCTTCTCCTCCCTTCCCTAAATGGATATCTGGTGCTTGCACCTTCTCTTTTCCTTTCTCGATCTCCATTTTTGAGCTCAGGATAAGGGGCTACTCCCCACCATCTGCGTGCTCACTCATGCCGAATCCCTTCCCCCAAGACGAAGGTACAGGCTCCTGCCACTGTGAGGACCTCCGAAAACTGCCCAACCCTGCAACTTTAGATCACTATAACACCTCCCTCCAACTTGTCGAATTTTATTCTGCAATTGAAATCCATCACTGCACAGTTTCCTTGGTCATTGTTATTAATATCATTTTCTTATCTAAGTCATAAAGATTAAATCTCGAAAAGTTAAATGTTGAGTAGAGTATCCTTTCTTTCATAGCCTAGAAGCTCATGCTTCCTATCAACAAAACATCCATAAAACAATCACCTACACAAGGAACACCATGTTGTCGCATCTAGCTTATCTAGCACCTCTTCATCAAAATAACTTGAGTATAAGGGTCCATTCAAAATCTAAACTACCTCGAGACTTAAGGTTTTACTTCCTGACAATATACTTTGTGATATTTCATAGTTACACTATTACACATGTATGATTCTTGACCTCTCTAGACTTTATATCACATTCTTGTCCCTTCACGTGCTATTAAGCCCAAGGCATTGCTCGAATACGATTATCATAGAAAGTGAATTTACATCCACTCATATCTTAGTTATTGCACTACATGTTTTCCTTTATTATCTCATCTTCTAATTCTTATTTTAATGTATAACTCATTCGATAGTCCACTATCGATGACCTTATCTCATTATTTCAAGTCTTAACAATTATAGTCAATTTATGCTTCAATTTTTTTTACTATCACTATATCTTGATTGGTGTTATGTGTTTACTGCCCCTCAAGGGATTGACATACTACACCTTTCTCCAACTAGGAATATTTACTGAACTATTATTAGGTATTAACTAAGAATATATATACTTCTTGGTTTCATGGGAAAAACATATGACTTTGTTTCATTATTACCATATGATTAGATCCAAACACACTTAATGTGAGGCCTACGGCGTTCTTTGTTGTATCTAAGGGACAACATTATCCTTGTCAACAACATTATCACACGACACATAAATGTTTGAGAATCAATTTCTCATAGTGATTCATTATTATGATCTATAATTCCTACTTGTTAATTATTACACCGTTATTTGCTTTCCCTTAACCTTTTATTTTCAAGTTATAACATTTATAGACACGTCTTCCAGGTGAATAATATAGCTATTTCATTTTTATACATGTTTTTGTATTAGTCACTAGGTCATTCGTACACAAGTTTGTAAATGAAATTCTCTTAGTCACAGAGACCATTATCATTCCTACAATATTATAAGGACATTCATTACTTATACTCATGTTGTTATATACTTCTCTCTATAATTCCATTTATTGGGTAAAAAAAATCATATGCTTTGGAACATTTACAATGATATTGCTAAATGATTACTATGTGATGTAGTCACTTCATCATTTCTTCAGTCACTATTTTCCATCTTGTTATCTTCTAAAGTCATATAGACTATATCTTGATAAAGGTGAATGTTGATTATAGGATCCTTTTTGATGTAGCAGGGGAAACTCCTGCTTTCTATCAATAAACTATTACTATGCATAATGAATACCATCTATTGTTACCATCATTCATTATTAGAAGTTTATTTATTTATTTCAATAGAGTTCTTTCATAATGAATTTCTTCCTCAATGAAAACGTAGTTGTTACAGTAGTTAACAATTTCAACATGAATTCAAGTAGCTAACCCCTTCTATAAAAGACGCATGCATAATAGTCCATGGCACTCTTTGCAATCTCCACTACTAGTAAATCTTATCGACGAAAATACTACCCCCTCCCCAAAGAGACACACATTCTTCAAAATGGGTTATGTCCAAAGTGTATTTGTGCCTTTCATGAATTTTATCCTCGTTCTTCATTCTTAATCAACTATCATCGGTTAACTCATCTTACCAGGTTACAAAAACCTTTACAAGCGATACATGCATTGTACTACTATATTGTGATTAAGTTGATTCAACATCATGTCGGCTAATAGAATTTTCTATACACCCTATCACACTTTATGATATTCTTAGCATATCATCATGATAATTATCTTTTCTTTATGATCTAAATTCTAAGTCCATAAAAGAGGGACCCTAACATCATTAAACGATCATTAAACATTTACTAAAGTTCCACACACACACACATATTCTATTTAAAATAATAAGTAATAAATAAGTTTGTTTTCCTTTCAATCCATTAGAGTTAAACTTTTGTCAACCTAAGCCTTACCCCTTCATAAGGTGATCCCAAATACCAAATTCTTTTGTTGGTCTATATATAGCTGACAAACTATTTTTAGATATTTTTATTTTCTTATGAACTATATACTTTCTTATTTTTACTAATTTCCTTACAATCCATTTATTCCTCTAATTTCTTATAATCATTTCATTTCATACATAGCTTATAATTTCTTCATTATTAAGGCGAATGTAATTTCCTATCATCCGAATTTTAATTCTTTCATTTTGATCTTTTTTTTCACCTCATAAATAATAATGTTAAACTAATATATTAATTCTATAAAACCATTTTACAATATAGATTTCAATAGCTACCAAAATGTGATGTATTTGATTTTAAAATACATTGACTTCTCTTTTAACAATTTCTTAGCTCTAAGTCTAATGTTGCCCAATTAACAATTTCTTCAAGTCTAAAGAAAAGTAAGCCTAGACCTCCATTCCTTGAAGTTGTTAGTGTTGTCAAATCTTAATAACATTAATTAAATTTGTATAAATGCAAATTTTAAATCTACACAAATGATACAATGTACAACATGCTCAAAAACTTGTGTGTCTATTTTCTACAATTATGCTCACCTTATAATTCACATTTCTTCACATAACTTTATAATATTTTATAGTATTAAATATTATTAATTAAAAATATATATATTATCCACATAAAAAATTGATATATAATTATTCTCTTAATAATCAATAAAATTATTTATTTATTTATTTGTGTTTATCAAAATATAACCATTCATAAAATTGGTTTAAATCTTTTATATGAAAACTTTAGTTTAAGCTAAAATGACGGTTTCTTATCATAGTTTTACCATTCCTTATGTTCATGAAAATAAATAAAAAAATGTATTATTATCTTTTTTTACCATAATAACCTTTCATAAAAAAAATTAAATTAATCAAACGTGGAGACGAAATAATAAATATCTAAAAATTCCCGAGTTAAAAATGTTAACCAAACTCACTCTCAGTAAAGAATAAGTAACACTCTCACCCTACCCAGTCATTCTTTTTTATTCGAAAGGCCGCCCACCATTATATCATTTCGTGCATATTAAATTTAAGAAAAGACAAAGCATTACAGGTTTGAAGTAGATCATAATTGCAATTTATTTATATATATATATATATTTATTTACAATTACTCGATCGTAATTCTTATCACTCCATTAAGAGTTAAATATTGTTACACTTCTCTTCTCGGCACGATTATGAACATGGATTTTCTGCAATGTTGTTGATTTACCACTGCATCATTCACACCACTCCTCAAATTGACAATATTAAAAGCACATTAATGAATGCTACCAATTTTTTTTTCTTATTGATTGTTACTCAAAGATATATCTTTTTTTTTAAATCATGGAAACAACATCCTCTCAAGAGTATATCCAACATCCTGCAAGCCAGAGATACCAATAACTTGTGACTTGGCAGGAGCCGAGACATCCCGAAGCCCACAAGGGTGAGCCTTTATCCGAGGGGTCGCCTACCCTTCAAGCTTTGTCACAATAGGCCAATAAGTAACCTTACCTCAGGGTGTTACTCAAGCATATATCACAATAGAATAACTGTACAGATGTAAGTCTATGTCTGTATGCACTTAGTCCTTATCTCCTCATGGCCTGGGATACCGAGGGTCGGTTATCAGTGCCCAATAAATTGCCAACTGCTCAGTTAACGCTTTGCGTGTATGGGAGTCGCTCGTATCGGCCCTCAATAAATTTGTAATGTTCCCAAAAATAAAATAAAAAAAATATAGGCTAGTGAAAACTACCTAGACAAAACATTTTTCACTTGCGGAACTTTTTCGTACACTTCATGTACCTCTGTTTATTCGTAAGTTGTTCTTACGTTCTGTCTTTTACTTTCAGTCATTATCTTTAATCTATTTTACTTATGATGTTGTACTACTGTTTACTGCTTAGTATTATGTTTATACTTTTGTCGCTTATGTGTCGTTACTGGATTTATTTGCTTCGTCCTTTCTGCATTGTCGCATTTGTTAATTATAGAGTCCTAACTTAACTTTGTTTGTGGAAACAAACTGGACGGAGTGGCGGGACTCATTCTCCCATGATGGTTTAAGAGGTAAAGGTGTTTACTTGTTTGCAGGCTTACTTAGTTCTCTGAACTAAGGCACCTATTTTTATTTCACATGCAGTTCATACCTTGCGACGAGGTCTTGTTTAATGAGTACAGAAAGTTTTGACCTTAAAGATCATACTGTTGGTTGACTTTGGTTCTTTTACCGGCTCCGAATCACAACAGGTATAATTTATTATTTTTCCTTCATTATGGTTTTATATCTCATCGTTTATACATCTTAGTATAATTCCGTTCTATGTTTATTTCATCAAATCTTATTAACACTTCTTATCTTCTCCATTTGCAGGTTATTGTCTGGGCTTAAGGATAGACCCTTGATTTTTATGAGGGTTAATTGTTGAACATGGCATATTACATATGCCATGTTTAATAAGCATTAAGCTTAGGGATTATTTGCATTGTATTAGGTCAAAGTTTTAACCTATGGTTCACATGTTATTATGCCTTTAAACCTGTGGTGTATGTATTATATTAATATATAAGTCTTGGGGTTGACTTAAGGCTAGCACAGACCATACATAGACTATACACTTAAACCATGTCCTTGCATGGTATTAAATCTTACTATAACATAAACGTTGTAATGTTACATGGTGATATGCATTGGGGTGGCGATATAACATAGGGTCAAACCATATGTTAGCAGGGTTAAAGCTTTTGCATTGGAGGTTACGAAAATACAACGAAACTGAACTATGGAGAGTGGGTTTTGGCAATGCGATAATGGTCACCAGCTGGTGTCATTAATGCTCTTGGAAAATGTGGCAGCCCCAAACTTAGGGCTTGCAACACGATGGTTTTCTCATTTGCTTTGGTTGAGTTGGGGTTTGGTCTTGCATCTGCGCAGGGGAGAATGGAGGCGACCTCCATTGCAGTGAAGGTAAGAGCCCTTTTGGCTTCTCAGCATTACTATGGTTTGCATTGTTCAATTTAAACGTGGTCATACTTCTCACTCATATCGTATTCGATTTTGGTTGCAGGTGACAGGGTAGCGAAAGTAGGGTGGCTCCATACTTCATTGTCGGCTCCAAAGTGTTGCAAAGTGGCCACGGTAAGCCTGTTAGAAAGTCTATACTGCTACCTCTCGGCCCTTTTGGGAAAATTGCGTTTGGATTTGTTGCTTGGTTGAGGTTTTATGCTGTGGGTTTTTGATTTCGCCTTTGGGCTTGTAAAGGACAAAATGGGGTTTTTAATTCAATGTTTCAGTGGCTTTGGCATTTCTTTTGGCACTATGTATAAATTTCGGGTTTGTAAATCATAAATGGCTTCGGGCTTTTGAGCCATGGGCTACACCATTGCTTGCAATGGTGTCGTAGCCCATTGGCATGCCTATGTGGACTTCATTTTGGCTTCTAAATGGACTGTGTGGAAACAATGCAATTTACCATACTGTGTATAATGTATATACTCTGCGTTTTTAATGAATGGCCATCATTTTCAAGCTTACTGTGTGTGGAAAGTGTATGCTATGTTAAAGGTTTAATGACTGAGCTTTAGGAACAGGCGTACGCCGTCATTGAAGTGTATGTATTGAGTATTTTTAATGTGTTGTATTGGTGAACAACGTGGGTTTGATGAGTCAAGCCGTAAGTGGCTTAAGCCTTCTCCTTGATGGCTACGGTAGCTCTGATGTATCGTTACTGTTTGTATTTTATTTACTAGCTTATGGTTTCTTGGGTTTTGTTTATATTGTGGATTTTGTAAAAGCCATGGGTTATAAGCCCACGATGGCCTTCGTCGCCATGATTAGACTGTAAATGGACTCTATGTATTAAAATGTTGGCCTAGGCCATGTTGTAGCGAAATCGCAGTTCTTATTATCAACATGGTGGTGAGATATAGGGTCTCACGACCTCGTTGTAGCGTGATGGTTTGATTATTGTTTTTTTTTATAGTGTTGATTTTAAATGATGTAACCCGCATACTTTAAAGTATAGCATGGCCGTATAGTGTGGATGCAAACAAACCCAATAGGGTTCGACTTTGTTTGGATGTTAATGTAATGAGTTGTATTTCAATTTATAAAAAGGGGTTGGGCTTGTATTCCCACAAGATTCGATTCCTGTCCCTATTTGTAATACATGGGTTTATAATATGATTGTGATATTGTTTAACTTGTTGTGTGTAATGTGTTGATGAGTTATGTAATTTTTTTTAACAGTTTTGTATAAATGAAATTTGGTTGTTTATGATGGAATAGAGAGAACTATGGGTGCTTATATATATATATATATGTGTGTGTGTGTGTGTGTGTGATCAGAGATTTGATATAGGACCACATGGATGGTCACAATGCCTCTTTTGCTCATGTAGTTATGATGTTGTTATTTTAATGGAATTTATTTGCTATTTAGTTTATAGTTAATAAGGCAGACCTTGTAAGGTCTCAATAGTTTATTTACTCTTGCTTAAATTTATATTCTAGTTTTGTTACTAAATACCTTATTTAATATTTATGGTTTACTTACTATGGTTAATAATTAGATGGATACTATCCTACTTCTGAACTAGTTGGAAATAAACTTAGACAAGCCTCTACTGACAAATGAAATATGTCAGTAGAGTAATAAGCCTAGAGGACGAATACTTAGTTTCTAAAAATCAAACCCTAGTTTACAGTAACAAAATATGAATACTGAAGTGATACAGAAGCAAGCTTAAAGATGTAATCCTAGTAATATACAGCCTATGATGACATTTACAACCTAAGGGTAATATTTAAGAAATATGAACCCTAGCAGATTCTAACCAGAAAATCAAACACATAGGGTTAGGAGATGCATTGAAATCACTTACCTAACATTTCTATCAATTAATCTAGAAAAAAAAATATAGTCTAGGGTTAGAATTTAAGAAATGTAACCCTAGGAGATATGACAGAACCATCATTTCTAGGGTTAGAAATATATAAGGAACATTTACATAAATGAGCCAACATTTACCCTAGAAATGAACTTGACATACTAAGAACTCATACATGTAATTTTCTGAAGCTCTTGGGTCAGTGCAAGAAGATGAGGGACCTTTAAGATGCAATCCTAGTTTTCAAAAACAAGATCACGTTACCAAAAAATACATCAACCCGAGCCTGACATAGCACTTGGTATGGTTCAACCTGAGCCTGACATGTCATGGGACATGTAGGATAGGAAGCCATATCGCGTACGCGTTATATAACTACAAAACACGCTCGCGATATGTAGTTATAAAACGCGTACGCGATTTGTAAATCATAAAAAAAATTTAAATACATTTCAAAATTTTTCAATTTTTAATCTACAATTTCTAGTAATTATATATTTGTATAGTCTAATAAATCAAACTTGTTATTTGTTAACTCAATTTATTTTATATATTAAATTATATATTTATATAGTTTAATAAATCAAATTTATTATTTTGTTTACTAAAATTTTTTTTATATTACATAAAAATTTAAACTTAAATCTCAATTTATTTATAAATATTTATTTATTTATATATTTTCTAATTAAATTATGCTTAACATGTTATAATAAAGGGATCAACCATTACACCATAAAACCCCACTCAACAATAAGCTAATCCAAATAAAGTTGTTTTAGTCTAAAAATTTTTTATGGATGGATAATTGATAATGATTAAATAATAATAAAAAGGAAATGGACCTATAAGTTACATTTCAAAGCAATTTTTTTCAAATATATATTTACAATAAAGTGTAAATTTTTTAATTATTCTAAATGTTTTTTATGTTGATGGTGATGATGACGATGATGATGAAGGTGATGATGATGATGAGATTCATGATGTTGATGATGATGAGGATGATGATGATGATGATGATGATGTTCACGATGTTGATGGGCATGATGAATGATGATGATGATGATGTTCATGATGTTGATGGTGATGAGGATGATGATGATGTTCATGATGTTCATGATGTTGATGATGAGGATGATGTTGATGGTGATGATGATGATGATGATGATGATGACAAGGATGATGATGATGATGATGTTCATGGTGATGATGATGATGATGGTGATGATGATGGTGAAGATGATGATCATGTTGATGATGATGATGATGAAGGTGATGATGATGATGAGGATGAGGATGATGATGAGGATGATGATGATGATGTTCATGATGTTGACGGTGATGACGATGATGATGATGAAGGTGATGATGATGATGAGGATGATGATTATGATGTTCATGATGTTGATGGTGGTGATGATGATGAGGATGATGATGATGTTCATGATGATCATGATGAGGATGATGAAGGTGATGATGAGGCTGAGGATGATGATGATGATGTTTATGATGTTGATGGTGATGGTGATGATGAGGATGATGTTGATGATGTTGATGATGATGTTGATGATGATGATGATGTTGATGGTGATGATGTTGATGATGGTGATGATGATGATGATGATGATGAAGGTGATGAAGAAGATGAGGATGATGATGATGATGATGATTATGAGGATGATGTTGTTGGAGATGATGATGATGAGGATGATGATGGTGATGATGATGATGATGTTCATTATGTTGATGGTGATGATGATTATGAGGATGATGATGATGAATGATGATGATGTTGATGATGTTGATGGTGATGAGGATGATGATGATGATGTTCATGATGTTGATGGTGATGATGATGAGGATGATGATGAGAATGATGATGATGTTCATGATGTTCATGATGTTGACGGTGATGATGATGATGATGACGATGATGATGATGAAGGTGATGATGATGATGAGGATGATGATGATGATGTTCATGGTGATGATGGTGATGAAGATGATGAGGATGATGATGATGTTCATGATTTTCATGATGTTGATGATGAGGATGATGATGATGATGATGATGATGTTGATGGTGATGGTGATGATGATAAGGATGATGATGATGATGTTCACGATGTTGATGAATGATGATGAATGATGATGATGACGATGATGAAGGTGATGATGACGATGACGATGACGATGATGAATGATGATGATGTTCATGATGTTGATGGTGATGATGATGAAGATGATGGTGATGGTGATGATTATGATAAGGTTGATGATGATGGTGATGATTATGATAAGGATGATGATGATGATGATGTTCACGATGTTGATGATGATGAACATGGCGATGGTGATGATGATGTTCATGATGTTGATGGTGATGATGATGATGATGAGGATGAAGTTGAAGATGATGGTGATGATGATGGTGAAGATGATGATCATGTTGTTGTTGATGATGATGATGATGATGATGAAGGTGATGATGATGATGAGGATGAGGATGACAATGAGGATGATGATGATGATGTTCGTGATGTTGATGGTGATGACGATGATGAGGATGAAGGTGATGATGATAATGTTCATGATGTTGATGGTGATGATGATGATGATGGTGATGATGATGATGATGATCATGTTGATGATGATGATGAGGAGGAGGAGGATGATGATGATGATGTTCATGATGTTGATGGTGATGATGATGATGAGGATGATGATGATGTTCATGATGTTGATGATGAGCATGATGATGATGATGTTCACAATGTTGATGGTGATGATGATAATGACAATGATGAAGGTGATGATGAGGATGATGATGATGATGTTCATGATGTTGATGATGATGAGGATGATGATGATGAGGATGTTCATGATCATGATGATCATGTTGATGATGATGATCATGTTGATGGTGATGATGATGAGGATGATGATGATGATGTTCACGATGTTGATGGGCATGATGAATGATGATGATGATGACGATGATGATGATGATGATGATGTTCATGATGTTGATGGTGATGAGGATGATGATGATGTTCATGATGTTCGTGATGAGGATGATGATGATGATGGTGATGATGATGATGATGAAGGTGATGATGATGATGAGGATGATGATGATGATGTTCATGGTGATGATGATGATGATGGTGATGATGATGATCATGTTGATGATGATGATGAAGGTGATGATGACAATGAGGATGATGATGATGATGAGGAGGATGATGATGATGATGTTCATGATGTTGATGGTGGTGATGATGATGAGGATGTTCATGATGTTCATGATGTTCATGATGATGATGATGAGGATGATGATGATGAGGATGATGATGATGATGTTCTTGATGTTGATGGTGATGATGATGATGAGGATGATGTTCATGATGTTGATGATGATGTTGATGATGTTGATGGTGATGATGATGATCATGTTGATGATGGTGATGATGATGATGATGAAGGTGACGATGAAGATGAGGATGAGGATGATGATGGTGATTATGAGGATGATGTTGTTGGAGATGATGATGATGATGATGATGATGAAGAAGGTGATGATAATGAGGATGATGATGATGATGTTCATTATGTTGATGGTGATGATGATTATGAGGATGATGATGATGAATGATGATGATGTTCATGATGTTGATGGTGATGATGATGATCATGATGATGTTGATGATGATGATGAGGATGATGATGATGATGTTCATGATGTTGATGATGTTGATGTATATGTAACTTCGGAATGTATTCTTCTATGTATCTTATGTATTGTAACCCGATGTTTATTCCGGGATGTTTCTATTATGTATTTGAGTCATGTGGTCATGCCCCGATGTTCCGATCGGGAGGATTAATAATGTAAACAAGTCATATCAAGTCATTAGGTAAGTCCCCACAGTTTAGGGGCACTTGGGTTATTATACACTAATTAAGGTGTAGGCTCAAGTAATTAATTATAAGTTAAGCCTACATGGTTGAGTGCACTTCAAGTCAACGGAAGAATATAAATAGAGAGTGAGAGTCTCTCTATTTATCACTTGTGACATACATCACTTGTTTTCTCAAGTGTGGCACACCTTTGGAGAAGGAAATACTTTGGCTTGACAGAAGACAGAAGGCTGCTGTTGTGTTGGGAGGTCATCTTACTGTTTTGGGATCACATCTTGTGGTGATACTATCTTAGAGGAAGTTGAGGGGTTTTCTCCATTTATGGTTTCCCCTCCTAAAATCTTTGTGTCTCTTGTCTCTTGTGATGTGCTTATGTGATTGCTGTGCTTGTTATTCTCTCAGTGAAAAGATCTTAACATAATGCTAGCTTAAATGTTGAAAAACCAACATGGTATTAGAGCTAACCTGAGAAGAAGACATTATGCAGCTACAGGAACTAGGGCTTCCTATTTTGTGGATCTTCCTCCACAGATTTTCAGCACAAGTATGCTAGGATGACTCTCCATTGAAGGGTGCATCTTTTTGTCGATGCGGAATTCAATTTCAAGCATTTTCAGTTTCGATGTGGAAATTAGGGCTTTCTACAGAAGAGGAATTTTTGAGTGAGACTAGAATAGGATTTTTCTCCTCATCAAAACCGAAATTTAGAGACCTGGATCAAGAAATTTGGTAGGGTAAATCTCCGGGAAAGTCAAACCCTAATTTGACCCCTAGCTAGGAGAAACCCTAAATACTAAAACTGCTAAGTTTTGGTACAGTCGCTATATTCCGAGATTGACGAAGTATAAGAAGCTAAAAATTACAGGGGCCGAAGATAAAATCCTGATTAACATTGTGTCCAAAGTTCAGCCTCTGATTCGCTATATTCTGGGAGATATGATCTCTCCAAGTTAGGGTTCCATCCTCTTCCAGAAATCATCCATAAACAGGACACCTGGGGAGATCTGCAATATCTCGGACGACAGAGGTCCAAATGGAATTCTTGAAGATGTTACAAAAAGGGAACGGATTGTACTTTCTGTGGTCCGAAGTTCAGACTTAGAAGATGAACCAGTGACACGTGGCATGCAGTACAACTTTGCTGTTCTGAATAGTCCAGTATCAGGTCACCTTGGGAAAAGGATCATAAATCCCAAATGGTGAAACCAATTCTGATGAAACTTGCGGTGTTGGATCAGGGACATGTGAGGTTACCTCAGAGATAAATTTCAGACATAGAGGATCAGTAATTTTGGAGATATCACAGAAACAGTAACATGCATTTCTGCAGAAGAAATCAGAAAATTGGGGCTTCCTGTTCCGGGAGTTTCGCTTCACTGTTTTCAGAAAAGGAGTACATTGGACAGCTCCATTCGAAGAGATCTATATGTTCATCCAATCAGATCTGAAAGATTCGAAGTTTTGGAAATTAGGGTTTCTGTGACAAACCCTAGATCAACGAACTCCAGGACAAGGATGGACACCTCAAATAGGTAAGATCTAATCCTTTGCTATTTCCATTTGAGGTTCTCATTTCAATATGATATATCACATCAGCTTAGTTAAAATCTTGCGGAAGTTGACAACTTCCAAACCTGGAAGTATATGATCTCTCTGAAGAAAATGGATTGGACACCTACATGAGGATGGAGGTTCCAGTTTCAGAGGGAGACGAGGCCAAAGAAGACATCATGCTCATGCTGCAGAGGATGATGAACCATCCAAGAAGAGATCCAGATATGAAAGTGAAGATTCTTCAAGCGAGGATGAATATGTTTTGATATCAGCTCTCACAGGTAACATTACTCATGGAAGTGATGATTGGTTGATAGACAGTGGTGCTTCCAAACATATGACGGGATTCAAGGAATCTTTTGTGAGACTGTCAGAACATGAATCATCTCACAAGGTGAAATTAGGAGATGACTACCAATATCCTATAAAAGGTAGTGGGGAATCTTCATACAAGCTAGACTCTGGAATGCAGGTTGCATTCATAGATGGTCAAATCATCATGTGACCAAAGGAAAAGACTATCGATGATGCGGTAGTGATTGGAGAACAAGAAGGAGGCCTGTATGAATTGAAGGGCCATCCAGAACAAGCCTTGATCCATGTAGAGCCAAATGAGCTTTGGCATAGAAGGCTTGCACATGTGCATTATAGAGCACTACCTATTGCAAGCAATGCTGTTGAAGGTCTTCTTGAATTTCAAGCTATTTGAAGGGAAGAACAAAGTCAGAATATGACCTAAAGAAACCAGTTGAAGAATGTGAAGATCCAGAATGCAGAGACCATGCAGTCATAAGAGTCTCTCAAATCAAAGAACAACTTGAAGCAGTAAAAGAAAAAGTGAAGAATGCAGAAGTGATGATGGCCACCTTGAATGGCCTCCCAGGATCGTGGAATTCATTCATTCAAGGAATGTGTTCCAGAAGGAAGTGATTACTTTCAGTAAACTTTGGGAAGAAGAAGAAGCTTGAATCATAAAAAGAGAAGAGAAGATGGGAGCAATTGAAGATCAAGAAAAAAAGATCCCTCAAGCAATGAGGAATATGAAGAACTCAACTCTTGAAGAACTTCTTATCCACCTCAGCATTTGGATAAGAAACAATGCGACTATGAATT
>LPNX011086595.1:17069-33203 GCA_001517045.1 Pseudotsuga menziesii | reverse complement strand
ATGATGATGATGAAGGTGATGATGATGATGAGGATGACGATGACGATGAGGATGATGATGATGATGTTCATGATGTTGACGGTGATGATGATGATGATGGTGATGATGATGATCATGTTGATGATGATGATGATGATGATGAAGGTGATGATGATGATGAGGATGAGGATGACAATGAGGATGATGATGATGATGTTCATGATGTTGATGGTGATGATGATGATGAAGATGATGATGATGTTCATGATGTCCATGATGAGGATGATGATGATGATGTTCACAATGTTGATGGTGATGATGAATGATGATGATGATGACGATGATGAAGGTGATGATGATGAGGATAATGATGATGATGTTCATGATGTTGATGGTGATGATGATGATGAGGATGATGATGATGCTCATGATGTTCATGATGAGGATGATGATGAGGATGATGATGATGATGTTGATGTTGATGATGATGAGGATGATGGTGATGATAAATGATGATGATGATGATGAAGGTGATGATGATGATGAGGATGATGATGATGATGTTCATGATGTTGATGGTGATGATGATGATGATGATGATGATGTTGATGGTGATGATGATGACGGTGATGATGATGATGATGATGAACGTGATGATGATGATGATTATGATGATGATGATGATGATGATGATGAGAATGATGATGAGGAGGATGATGTTGATGATGTTGATGGTGGTGATGATGATGATGATGATGATGGCAATGATGATGATGATGAAGGTGATGATGATGATGATTATGACGATGGTGATGATGAAGGTGATGAAGATGATGATGATGAAGAAGATGAAGATGATGTTGATGTTGATGTTGATGGTGATGATGAGGATGATGATGATGATGAAGGTGATGATGATGATGATTATGACGATGGTGATGATGAAGGTGATGAAGATGATGATGATGAAGAAGATGAAGATGATGTTGATGTTGATGTTGATGGTGATGATGAGGATGAGGATGAGGTTGAGGATGATGATGATGATGTTCATGATGTTGTTGGAGATGATGATGATGAGGATGATGATGATGATGATGATGATGATGAAGGTGATGATGATGAGGATGATGATGATGATGTTCATTATGGTGATGATGATGGTGATGATGAGGGTGAAGATGATGATCATGTTGTTGATGATGATGATAATGATGATGAGGATGAGGATGACGATGAGGATGATGATGATGATGTTCATGATGTTGATGGTGATGATGATGATGAGGATGATGATGATGATGTTCATGATGTTGATGGTGATGATAATGATGATGGTGATGATGATGATGATGATGATGTTGATGAAGGTGATGATGATGATGATGATGAGGATGACGATGACGATGCGGATGATGATGATGATGATGTTCATGATGTTGACGGTGATGATGATGATGAGGATGATGATGATGATGATGATGAAGGTGATGATGAGGATGAGGATGATGATGATGATGTTCATGATGTTGATGGTGATGATGATGATGAGGATGATGATGATGTTCATGATGTTCATGATGTTGATGATGATGATGATGAGGATGATGATGATGATGTTCACAATGTTGATGGTGATGATGAATGATGATGATGATGATGACGATGATGAAGGTGATGATGATGATGAGGATGATGATGATGATCTTCATGATGTTGATGGTGATGATGATGATGAGGATGATGATGATGTTCATGATGTTCATGATGATGAGGATGATGATGGTGATGATGATGATGATGAATGATGATGAGGATGATGAAGGTGATGATGATGATGAGGAGGATGATGATGATGTTCATGATGTTGATGGTGATGATGATGATGTTCATGATGTTCATGATGATGATGATGATGTTGATGGTGATGATGATGATCATGTTGATGATGGTGATGATGATGAAGGTGATGATGATGATGAGGATGAGGATGATGATGATGAATGATGATGATGATGATGTTCATGATGTTGATGGTGATGATGATGAGGATGATGATGATGAGGAGGATGATGTTGATGGTGATGATGATGATGATGATGATGATAGCAATGATGGCAATGGTGATGATGATGATGATGATGATGAAGGTGATGATGATGATGATTATGACAATGGTGATGATGAAGGTGATGATGATGATGAAGATGAAGATGATGTTGATGGTGATGGTGAGGATGAGGATGAGGATGAGGATGATGATGGTGATGTTCATGATGTTGTTGGAGATGATGATGAGGAGGAGGAGGATGATGATGATGATGAAGGTGATGATGATGATGATGTTCATTATGGTGATGGTGATGATGATTATGAGGATGATGATGATGAATGATGATGATGTTGATGGTGTTGATGATGAGGATGATGATGATGATGGCAATGATGGCAATGGTGATCATGATGATGATGACGATGGTGATCATGATGATGATGATGAGGATGAGGATGATGATGTTCATAATGTTGATGGCGATGATTATGATAAGGATGATGAAGGTGATGATGATGGTGATGATGATGACAATGACGACGATGGTGATAATGTTGATGATGATGATGATGGCAATGATGGAAATGGTGATGATGATGGCAATGATGGCAATGGTGATGATGATGATGATGATGGTGATGATGAAGGTGATGATGGTGAAGATGAGGATGATGAAGATGATAATGATGATCATGGCGATGTTGATGATGATGATGATGGTGATGATGAGGAAGGTGATGAGGAGGAGGAGGATGATGATGACAACGATGGTGATGACGATGATGTTCATGATGATGACGACGACGATGGTGATGATGATGTTCATGATGTTGAAGGTGATGATGATGATCATGTTGATGATGATGATGATGATGATGGTGATGATGAAGCTAAAGATGAGGATGAGGATGAGGATGATGATAATGATGATGGCGATGGGGATGATGATGATGATGAGGAAGGTGATGATGATGAAGATGAATATGAAGATAATGAAGATGATGATGATGAGGAGGAGGAGGAGGAGGAGGAGGAAGGTGATGATGATGTTCATGATGTTGATGGTGATGATGATGATGATGAAGTTGAAGATGATGATCATGGTAATGATGATGATGATGATGAAGTTGAAGATGATGAAGATGAAGATGATGATGAACGCTATTTTTGGTTATACAAAACGCACACGTGTTTTGTTTCTATATAACGCGCACGCGTTTTGTTCAGTTAAATCGCGCGCGTGTATTGTTTAAATTCAAAAATTTATTCCCTCCAAATGATAAGACCGAGCCTCCACCCATGCTTTCGTGGAATTCCTATGCCTATGTGTCTGCTTTGTACTTTGCTTCGGATTCAACATGCCTGTGCCTTGGAGTATGATCAACCATGGCTAATTCAACATTATATCCAAATTTTCAATATGCTCGTGTTTAGCGGTTCGTTTGATTATGCTGCACACCTCCATTTTTTATGAGATTTTAGAAATAGATATGGTTTTTTTTGCAGATTCTAAATATGTAAATTTTAACAAGAATACATAATTTTTTCTATTTTTTTCTTATTTATCTTCTGTCATCACTCCTCAACTCAAAAAATACACTGGTAGTATTTCGTCCATATCTCTTTCATTTCTTAACCATTTAAAAAAAAAATTGTATGGTGCACTAAAGAACACCAATCTCTACATGTTATAAAAAACTCATTTCCAAATAATTGCATTAAGACATTCAAACGCTGCACCCACAAATGATGTACCGTTTTCGAGGTTTGATCTCTTAGATAATTAAAAAAAAAATTAAAAATATTATTTTTATTATTGGAAAAATAGACGTGCACTAGTCCTATATGTTCTCTATATGTATACCGGTTTTCGTAAGTTTATTCCATCATTTAGACACTCAGACACCGCACCCACAAAAACATATACCTTATAATTTGTCACAAAAATAAAAAGTGCCCGTTAAAATTTATCTAACTTTAGATAGTTAAGAACATTTTCAATAGAAAAAAATATATATTTGGAAAGGTCATTCAATTTCCTACATTTCTTGTTTTTTACTGATTGCAATATTCATTGTGTAAGTGTCTCAAAATATCCATGCAAGTTGATGGATGTCTGTTTTTTCAGTTTTGTATTGCATCTAATGCGCCAAAAGAGACCCTCAACTTCTTGCACACACCCTCTTTTAATGGCTAAACCTGCACACTTTTTAGATAACCAGCATTAACAATTTAAGATAGATCTGACCTCTGATTTTGATGACCAAATCACTTGGGAACTACAACGTTCCTCCCAACCATGACCCCAAATCGTTCCTGGTTCTAATCCAGATCCCCTCGAGCTGGACTCCAACATGCAAGTAGCTTAGAGTTCCTAAGGTAGGGTTCCCTAACTAGTGTATCAGATCTGGATCAGCTCTCCTTTTCCTTCCAGGAAATGTTTCTTCGGGAATTTACTTGAGACCCAACAGGCAGAAAAATGACTCCTCTAATGATATATCAGAACCCCAAGCCTTTTCTTGGCTTGAGTCTTTATAGATAGACTTTTCAGTAAAATGGACAGTTAAATCAAGAAACCTTGGTTTCTTGAGTTGACCATTTTCAATTACTTTGGGTAATTAATAATATTTTAACTTAGGAACTTTCTACTAGTTCCTAGTTGGACTTTTATAGACATTATACTATTTATTAATCTTTAATAATGAATAATAATTGATGGAGCTTCTCCTCTTTCTTTCATTTATTTATATTATTAATATATTTAATTCTTAATACATACCATGTATAAAGTACATAATAATATAACATTTTGTTAACAAATGTCTTTGGGCATCATATACCATGATCCCTAGACTTAATAACACTTTTTCATTAAGGTCAAGTAGGTAGATGGTTTAGGTCTACTAGACTAGGCAACTCTAAACATCCTTGCATGTTGGATTTTCCTTGTATAACATGGTAGCTCTTCAGTACTTTGATGAGAATATAGAAATTTAAAATTTCATTTAATCACTTATAAATAAGTATGATGAGATCAATATTTTTCTCGAGTCGTTTCACTCGGAAGTTTTTAAATTCTTTTCAGTAACCCCCTAGCGCCTACGAGAGCCCATACTCAAATGCTTTAACAAGCGTTACATTTCAGTGCAATTCCAGAGCTCCTCGCTCAACACTAGTGCTAGGATGTACTTGTACGATACACCTAGGGATGCAATGGCCAAGGATCCGATGCTCCAGAGCTTATGCTCAACATCAACATGGAAGGATCCTGGGCTTATGCCCAACACATCCAATTATCTTTTCATGTGTTTCCAGAGCTTCTCGCTCAACACAAAGGTAAGTACTCATGTGCTCCAGAGCTTCTCGCTCAACACAAATCATCAATCACTCAAGTGCTTCAGAGCTCCTCGCTCAACACAAAACATCTCATCAATCATGTGCTCGAGGGTCCACGCCCAACACAAAACAAGCATATACATATATCATTAATAATTGGCTTACGCCCAATATATAAAACAAATCATCATGTTCATATGTAGTGGGGTCTTCGACCCAATATAAAAATAAAACATCAAGATAATTATCATAATCAATAAGCACATGCCTATAAGTGTTAGGTCCAAAATTCGGGATATTACAAAATTGTAATAAGACTATCATTGTTTTATTACACCTTGTCAATTTTACCTATATTAATTATTAAGTGATAGTAAATTATATAATATTACCACCCATACTTGAGAATTTAGTACGATAACTAAGAATTGTTCCATATGCATGTATTTGTTTACAGAACAACCTACGATCGTTGAGAATTATTCCACACAGGTATCCGTGTATCTTTCGTGATTGCACAACAACTCATTAAGATGACAAGAAGATTCACTTTGGAACATTATCCATTTTTTTTCTTTATTTTTTCCTTTCATTAATTGCAAGCTCATTAAGATGGCAAACATATTCACTTTGGAACAATTATCCATTTTTTACTTTTATTAATTAAAATAAATTTTATGGTTGCATGCATTTCAATATTTCAAGTGAGCGTGTATATGGTTTTTTGTTTTGTTTTGTTGAGGTTCTAAAACTATTTGTATCCCATCGCTCAATGAGGCATAGCATTGTCTAAAAGCACTTAGGTTTTGTAGAAAAAATTTGTGTTCAAAGTTTAGAGTTCAATTTTAAAGTTATTTTGTTTAAATTATATTTTATCATAGATTTTAAAATTTTAATTTTTTTCCTCTAGAATCATTGTGCTATTATTTTATGTCTTTCCAATACTAAGCATTCATAAAGCTAATTATTGTTTACCTAATTCTTTATTTTATGTTCTTCCAATGAAATGAAGTAATTTATTTGTTCAAAGCTTATAGTAATATATGGGTGTAAGGTATTATGGTCCCTTAAGGAAACATAAAATACTTCACATAGTGACTGAAAACTCATTTATCGACACAATAAAAAAAAATATGAATATTTCCCAACTTCCAAGTAACCGACTTGAAGCTTTCTCCACAATCCCCAACATAGGTAACCTAGCTTCAGGTTTAATAAATTACAGTCAAATCTACTACAGGGAGAACCCTGCTCTTAATCCATCTATTCTTGAGATACTCTGCAGAGATAAGATCTACACGATTGACCTATAGAATCATGTCGTCTTGAATAGATTTTCTCTTAATCCACCTACTCTTGAGATACTCTGCAGAGATAAGATCTACACAATTGACCTATAGAATCATGTTGTCTTGATTCTATAGAATAGATTTGACGTGGGAAGAAAGGAAAACTATTATATTAGTTTATGTCATGACCATCAAAACAATTCAGAATTGTAGCAGGAAGCTTATTATCCACTCTACTAAAAGAAATGAGAAGTCCAAGTGAATATCTATCAAGAGAACTAACAATATGTGGTGTATCAAATGTTGTCTCGTGAGCTCAGGGTGGTTTTTGCAGCATGATATTATGTTTTAGTCATCTAAAACTACACATGATTCTACAACAATGTTTCGTCCTTCTAAAACTACGGATCGTTTCCATAATCAAAACATGTATACCTTCATCAAATGCATTTCTTCTCTGCAAATGCTTAGTTTACTGGACTATTTTCTCAGTCCTTAACTTGTGACTTGAGTGCAGTGATGAAAAGATCATTCACCTTTTCTATTAAAAACAGTCTCATTCACTATTATTCTTTTGATAAATATACTTTTCGGGAATCCACCGCTCATCGTGGTTATCAAAATGTTTTTTATTTTTATTTATTTTTAACCGAAGATTGGCATTTAGTAAATTTATCTATGACGCAATAGAACCACGCTACTTGGACTGGGTGCAGCTACTCAACTTGGCTTAGCTTAAAGGTTCAGAACAATGCCATGTTACATTCACCACCGTACGGAATCATGTGAAGAACGAATATGTGTTTCCTAACACGCGCCTCAGGATACTCACCAGACATAGATTGGTGTTTTCATTCACGATAAAAAGGGAGTGACATTCACGGAGGCAAGGGTAACCTTTGATCCATGTGATTTACAGATTGATCCTCAAGCCCGGGCAGACACAAATGGGTGGCCCAGATTAGATAAATGTTAATTCACCCACAACGATCTGTCCTACTAACACTAACAAGTTTTATATAGGAGATAGGAAGGATTGGTTGATTTATTTCAGCATACAGTATTTGATTGGACTCTTATATATATATATATATGGTTCATGGCCATCGATCTATTGTTCAAAGTTATTCTAAGAGTTGCAAACAATGGAAACATCAGTACCTTTTATTAGCTGCAGAGAGAATTTTCTTATTATTATTATTATTTTCACTATATTCACAACATCGTTCTTGGGTTCTTGCCATGCCTGATGGTTAAAGTTCCTCAAGTGGTTTAATGACTGACCATACAGATCGTTCAACACTTTTGACATTGTAAATAAGGAATGCCTTGAACAAGCATCTCTTGAACCCACAATGAATGAAATCTTCGTTGCCTGGACACTCTTTATTTTATATGCATGCTTAACATATAGTTCCCACCACTCACTCTCAATGGTAAAGAATAACAGTGTAACTAATCATGGCTTAATTTTGACCATAGACTAAAACAACAGTTGGGACAACATTAGTAACGATGTGGCTTGAACGAGAGCATCGTTCCATTTTATTACATGATGAGAACTTTTTTTCGATTGCTATACCCATAGCACTATCAACTGACACTAAAATGATAACATTAGCGTCAATGGAAGCACCTACCACCGCCCTCATTTTCTAGGAGAAACAAGTTAGTATAAGAAGCAATGGCCGCAGTGAAAATGGTATCTGTAGCAAGTTGAGTGTTCTGGCATAAGGAAACAAAGATCAATGCAAGAGGTTGAGGCCAATAATGATAGATACAGGTTGTTTGTTGTATGATCTCTACCGGCTTATTATTGGTCATAATTGGCGTATTTGGTTAAAATAAAATGAAATAGTCATACACTGTCATGAATAGCTGGGGAATAAAAATCTATTCAAGGTCTTGGGATTCAATAGCCAAAGATCAATTTATTTGCGCTTGTAGAGTAAGAAGGTTGTTGTCTTCTACTGTGCTTGAAAGTGATAACCGTTCCAATTGGGGATTTTGTGCATAATATAATTGTTAACATTGTCACCATAATAAGTTACAAATGTTACAGATGTTTTAAGCCATATCCCGTATCATACTAACTCAAATTTGAGAATTTATATTGGATACCAACAAGGGTACAGTTATGTTGTCTATAGTCAAATAATAAATATTTGAATAACTTAAGCAACAGGGATTTGAGGTCAGAATATTCAAGAGATATCAAGCATAGTGTCTATTAGTTCATAATTTCATGTAGACCTTTAAGTTTACAAGTTTCCTAGATTGCATATTTACCATTGTGTTTTATCTATGTTTTCTTTCTGCTAAGTTTTAGTTCAAGCTCTAAAACAAGAACTCAAAATTTCTAGATTTTTTTTCTTTTCTATTTTAGGCCCTTAAGGTTATAGCATTTGAGCCTAATCTATGTAACACCCAACAAAGGTGATTAATTCATTATCAACTACTTTCATAATTAGCAATATTTCATTTGTTTATTCACAAAACATAAATATCAATAAATCATAAAATCATGTATCTACAACAATATTAACATCATGTAAATATTGTGTAACAACTTATAACCATTTATAACAAATTTATAAGTAATTTAAAATAACAAGAGAAATACCTCAATATAAAAATGGTGAAGAAATCCAAACTAAACCAAGCTTTTATCTTTTCCTCAAGTTGCTTGCATCTTCATTTCCCAAAGCGGGACCACAGTTTTACCTCCCAGCCAACTAGGGTTCTAGCCGACCCCTAGCCCCAAGAGCCATCCACCTAGCCTCTTGGCCCTCCGTGCCTAATACCCCCAAAGAACATAACAGTGATGCATGAGTGAGCTATGTATATTCTTCAAAGAGTTCTCAAACTCTTCCAACACCTCCAAACTTCTCATCCTCACAATATCCCAAATTCCCCAATTCCTTCCAAAATTCTCACCATATATCTTCAAGAAAAGAACCTCCCTTCTTCCAACCTCAAGTCTTCTATTTATAACCCAAAAGTCCTCATCCTCTTCCTTATCCATCAATAAATTTCAATATAATAATATTCAGACTCAATAAGTTTAATTTCTCAAGTAAATAACAATTTGATTTAGATAAATAAAATATTAAAAAAAACATGGTTGCAGAGTCTCATTTATCATGCTACTCTCTTAAATGCACCTATGACAACTCCTTTATGAAATTTATGTAAACCTATCTACTCATTTATTTGTATTATCCTCTCATACATAAGTCAAATAAGATATTTTCATATCCTATATTATATTATGATATATGTCATACTTGTTAGATTTTACAGGTTAGATGAGTGTTAATACAAGTACTAAACTTCAACACATGAACACATAAAAACTTAGGTAAAATTTAAACTGTAATAAAACATAACAACATAACTTTCATTTCTTTCAACTTAACACTCTGTTGGTCACTGCGTTAAAGTTGATCATTGAAATGTTTCACAAAAATGTCATGTAGAGAAAAATAATAATTACATGTGCAGTAAACTAAATTTCAAATAAACTACAAAAGATAAAGAATCATAACCATTCGTTGGATCTGCCTTATACTCAGTTGGTTCTGAGTTTGATCTTGTCACTGAAAGGACAAGTCAAACTTGTTAAACCATATACGTACCTTGAGAGAGAGAAAGTTTAGGTAGGAGTAAACAGACCTCAAATGATTCAATAAAAAATCATGCAAGTGACCATGGGTAAGGAAAGACACATAAGTGTTGCAAAACCAGTAAACAATTACCCACCTGTAAGAACTCACACAGAGTTCAATCACAGACACATGTCTAGAGATAAGACCGTAAGCAATCACCTACATAACTCACACAGAGATCAAATGCAACAGAGGGAGGAATCCTGTAAACAAACTGTAACATCCCCTTACTACCTCAACCTAAAGCTCGAAGTGTATATAAAAGACAATGTAACTTGTAAGTACTGATTCTAACTTCATCAATTGTGGATGAAATTGATAGTGATAGGAGGATGAAAGCTCTATACGGCCATAAAACGATTAGGGACGAATCCATTAAGGGGAAGAGTAAAAGATGAGTAGATGCTCAAAGATCTAGTAAAATTATTTCGATAACATCATGGTTAAATGAAGTATCAAATAAAGCTGGTTATAGATAGTAAGTACACACACATCAACCCCTTACATTCTTGGAGTGGGATCTTCCCTTGTTTACTTGAACTAAAGATAATTCCTAGAGTTATAAACCTCTGATACCCGATAATATATGATTGTTAGTTATAACAGGGGTATTATAATGGAAGATATCTCTATATGTATATAAATATCTAAATAACAAAAAGCGGGTATTATAATGGAAGACATCTCTATATGTATATAGATATCTAACTTCGTCGAATAATATGATTAACTCCCTTGGCATAGGTGTTGAGTGTGATTGTCAAAAAAACATCAAGATTAGGTTAAATGACCTTCCACTGAATTGCACCGGTTATTATAAAATTATTTTAAAATTCAAATCCATTAAATAGCCGTTGATCTAGACTTAAGGTGAAGCTTGACCAACCTAAGTTTGCAGCTCATTTAATTGAGAAAATAGTGGATATATAGTACATTTCACTGGGGCGATGAAAGTTATGCTTTTCATTTTGCCTGCGTTTTCAATAAAGGGCCATCAAGATCATATCCTGAATGCATGCCATTACAGGGTTGAACATTTCATGGTAGCGTAGAACCATATGCTTTTCATCATTTCATGGTAGCGTTGAACCATATGCTTTTCATTTTTCCTGCATTTTGAATTAAGGGCTGTCAAAATCATATTTTGAATGCATGCGATTACTGGGTTGAACATTTCATGGTAGCATAGAACCATATGTGCTTTTCATCATTTCATGGTATCGTTGAACCATACGCTTTTCATTTTGCAAGCGTTTTGAATTAAGGGCCGTCAAAATCATATTCTGAATGCATGCAATTACTGGGTTGAACACTTCATGGTAGCCTTGAACCATATGCTTTTGATTTTGCCTGTGTTTTGAATTAAAGGCTGTCAAGATCATATCCTGAATGCATGCTATTACTGGGTTGAACATTTCATGAAAGCATTGAAACTTATGCTTTGATTTTTATGCTTGCGTTTTCAATTAAGGACTGTCAACATCTGTTGGTGATTGTATTAAATCTAAGATGCACATTTCATGGTTGCATTGAAGTTATGCCTGCGATTGTGAATTGTGGACTGTACACAATCATGTCCCTAAGAGCCTGCGTGTTTATCAAACCTGGACTGAACTTTTCGTGTCTCCAATGTTGTGGTTTGACCCGGTAAGCATTTGGAATAAGTAATACCTATTGTCTTATAATGGTTACAGTTACAAACTAGGCGTGACCTCTTGAAGAGCTGTTATCTTTTCATTTTTGGGTTGGAATGGCAATATGATTATAGTTAATTAATGAATATCTTTTAGAAAGGATATGGACTCTGTCCTTGGGAAAAATTAATATAGTAATGTATAAAAGTCTACTAGAATATGACTTGCGCTAGGATTCATTATTGCTTGAAATGGTTATATAAGAAGTGACCCTATGTGTATCACATTAATACTTTTTCAAGTTGTGGTTGCAGGGAGTGGGTTTCCATAGTGGAAGGAAATTACACTAACTCTCCGAAGATAGTATGAGAAATATTTTTTACATGTATACACGTTGTATAGTTTGGTCCTTTTGGAAGTTATGGAACTAATTAAACCTTGTTGTTTCTTAACAGGCGACTGAGGAGACAAGACTCAAATTACATCTCCTACCATTGTACTTAGTATTGATCTTTATATGCAATAAACCCAGAGTGTATTAACTTATGTAGATAAGAGCCTTCACGGCTTGTGTAATTTGTAACCTTTGCACAGAACGGATTATCATTATAATTTTGGGATATATGTGAAGTTAAAACACTCAAGGGAAATTTAACTTCTAAAGATACATAGGACCTAATTCGGAAGTGGAGCGTTTTGTTAAAAGTATTGAAGCCACTAGTTAGTAGTTCCTAATATACATAACAGGAATGAATATATTTATAAAACTATCAATCTTTAGAATGAAGAATCAATCACCTTATCTTAAGTAATGTGCTGGATAAACTGCATATATATTGTTTTATTTTTCCCAGGATCTACCGATGGTTTTATGGCTATGTTACACAAACACGCCGAGGAAGAATTGCTACAGAGGGAAATCGCAAACACGTTGAGGTAAGACACAGTTCAGCAAATGGCAGAGTTCGGAAATTGCAAAGAGAGATGAAGCAAATCCTGTGAGAAATCTCGGTGAGGAGTCACAATAAAAAATAGCAGAATAACCAAATCGCAGAGACTCACGCTCAGAGAAATCGCAGAAGCTCATGCTTACAGAAATCACAGAGGCTTACGTTAAGAGAAATCACAGATGCTCATGAGAGGAGAAGAACGCAGACATCCCATGAGGGAAAAACAATAAACCCGCAGACAGAGTGCAAACATTCTGTACATAAATTGCAGAGGTAAAACGTGCAAAGCCCGTGAGGGAAAAATCACAAAGGTCACCACAACACTTCAAAATCGCAGAGGTAAAACATGCTGAGCCCATGAGGGAAAATCACGAAGATCAACACAACATTTAAAAATCGCAGAGATCATCGTAGACAACCACGTGAGGAAAAATCACAAGTATTGAAGGATAGATCTTTGGTTTATATAGACTACTATAGATGAATCAAAAAACTTAGGAACAATATAAGATATTAAATAAAATAATGTGGTCCAAAAGTAAAAGGTCAAAAAAAAAGTCTAAACTTTTATTATAATAAATATAATAAAATCATAAAGTAAGTAGTTAGTCCAAAAATAACATAAATGTCCTTTATGTAAAGTAAAATGTTTTAAGCATAAGAGTAAATGGTCCTAAAGTCTATTAATAAAATCATAATATTTTATTAACAAGACTATAAAATAATTATTTAATGTATTTATAATAAAGTGAAAGTCCAAAAGTCCAACATAAGATAAATAAACCAAAATCATAAGTGGGTCAAGGGCCTTTTAACAAAACATAAGGTAACCATAACAATATATGGTCCTTAATAAACCATCAGGTAAATACACTCCATAAAGTAGGAGACATAGTTAAAGGTGCACACAAGTGAGAGTGCATGGACCAAATAAGAATAGGACCAAGAGCCAACAACCATAAGATCAATGTGAATCGTAAAAGTGGACAATCAACATTTAGGACCAACAACACCAAAGACTTTTCTCTCTCTCAAGATACATAGTTTTATCTATTTTGTCATCATTGTATAAGGCGGAAGATCCAAACGGATGGTACAATCCTTTTTGTCCTTAACACTGCTCCTAAGGGTTAGGTACTAGGTACATCGTCAAGGCATGGCCAGTCCCTTGAGAAGCAATCTAGCAATAACCGATTAGCAGAGGGGACATTATTATCTTCCATTCTTAATGAATGGCTTTCAACCCTAGGCTGACTTTTAGTCTCACACTAAATCATGTTGATCAATCCTTGGACCCTGATCGGGTCCTTCATTCTCTCGCAGAATGGTTCTCAGTACTAAGATGAGCTTCAGTCACACACTGAAAGTTGATCAACTACTTGCAGGACCTACTTGGACATCGAGTCCCTAGTCCCATACCAGAATATATCTCTACCTCTACTTGCAGGCTCTACATGGACACCACATCCTTGGTCCCAGACCAGAATACCCTAGAGGCATAAAGGGGCCCTAGCCACATGTTAGGGGCTTTGCCATGGAATCAACCTGCTTGGTCCTAGACCAAGAACCTCAGGAGACTACTAGGGGCCCTAGGGTACCTTCTAGGGTCTTACTCTGTCCTAGTCAATTGACTAGTAAAGCCATTCTCTGAGACTGGGTCTCGCAGCTGCACTAACTTTAACAATACTATATGTACATAATTATGTATAGTATTCAATAATCCAATTAGTTTATTTAAATCTAAATTATAATAAACAACTCAACACACACACACACACACACACACACACACATATATATATATATATATTTCAACAGTTATTTATACTTTCAATACATAAGTAATACTACAATAATTCATCAATCAATCAATCATAATAATGTACACACAAATTGACTTATACGTGGCCAATGCACATGCAACGTGGGTACTAATAATCACTTTTAATTCATTAATGCATCATTATTATATGCTTGCAACCAACATATAAAAGACCAACATAATCAATGCATCATTTCTCATTCATAATCATTTATACAAAAGTAATAAAATTGAAAAACATAAACATAATGAAACATCAAGCATATAATCAAAATGATTTTTATCAATAAAGAACATTATCCAATCCATCATTGATCTCATCCATCCCCATCAATACTCAAACTGTCAAATCACCACTACTTCCATCTCTTGACCTCACCATCCCGTCCTCCACTCGAATATACTGTGATGTCGGCTACACCGACCTAACCACATATAAAACCCGTAAGCGAAAGTATCGAGTCCTACAAATTGACCAAGTTTCCCCAGGAGGCACCCACTAGTTGTCAGCACACGTCTAGGGGAGCGTGCTCGGCATAGCCCTCCCACAACTCCAGGTTTCGGGGGATAAAGAGTGGGAGATGCCTCCACCGCCCCTAATAGTACTAGGGCCAACACCCTACATCAATTCTACTCTGACATCACTGTTCTAAGGGGTCTCGTCATTGAAGAACCACTTTGGACAAGTCGTAGTTCCCGTAAAAACTCACACTTACCCACAAGTCATAGAGATATTGATATTCAAAATTAAACAACATAAAATCTGATATAATATCATTATCCTCCTAATGTCCAACACATCTTGTGCCCATGGCACTATAAGAATCTAGTTACCTCGTAGCAAATATACATGTGGGTTAGTTCACCACTCACATAAAACTCATGTATAAACATACTCAACTCTTTCAAGCGTTAATCCATGTCTATAAAACAATATTTAATACAATCATGTAAGTATATTTGAAACATATATTGTATTCATTCTATCTCAGAGTACACCTCAAGTGCCATTCACATATTCAATTGCATGTTCAAATGACATAATATATTCATCGACATCAATAAAACAAAATGATAAGTTCCATTTACGAGAAGCATATCTAGGGAATCCATTTGTTCGTCCATATCTTCATAAAATAAATGTCTTAATCAATGTACTTGAGTCAAACAGATAATAAACAATTAAAATGTTGAGTTAATTCATATTAGAGATTAAATACCAAATGTCAAAATACAGTGCATTACAAAATATACATCATGGAAATTTATGCATTCACCAAATACGTTACACAATCTCTTTCATGTATCAATTCATTTTCAGTGCAATTACATATTTTTATTTCTATTTTATAGAATTAGTCTACTCTTATCTGAAAACTAAAATCTAAAAGATATATAATTGT
>LPNX011086595.1:1291-15338 GCA_001517045.1 Pseudotsuga menziesii | reverse complement strand
AAGAGTTATGAATTCTAGAGGGGCTTATCAGTTGTCGACTTTATTCCTCAAATTTATTCCCCTTAAAGAATAGCATCGCTTCTAGCTCATACATTTCAATCGATGTCCTCTCAAGGAAAACTCATGAATATGTATTTGTGTCACTAAGGCATTCATAACTTCCTTCAATTTCCTTGTTATCAAATTTCAACTCGGATTCCACAATGATTCTTTATTGTGAATTATTTTTTATGATTTGTCACTCTCATCCTCAATAAATTGTGAGCACCTTAATCTCACCCATCATGTTTGGCACATTTCTTCGATCCTCTTATCTTCTTGTAACTGAGACATACTCAATAAGCAACTTTACCACATCCTTTTCCATATGTTCATTGAACACCCAAGTTGTTTTTCTCCACTTCCTAAACACCAAGTTCATGATGTCCACACTTACTTGCACTCATTTCTTGCATCGGAAGTTTTCTAAACGAAACTTCACACTTATTGTCTCATTTGAATTTGTTCACATCAATATCTAAGTCTTCTATATCAAGTGGAATTAAATATTTTTCTCTCTACTATTTGCACACCACTACATAGTGACCAACCTCATTGTCATATGACACAAAAAATGTTGACAATAGGGACATTTAGCTATTTTGATGGTCTCAAACGAATGATTACCTATCTAATTTCCAACATTTGCTTTTCTTTATCATAATCCTTGTCTAGTATAAGAATTTCATCTTCTTCATCCCAATGTCCCAATGCTTCAAGACTAAAGAAATTTTCCATTATCGCACTTTTCGTGATCTAGTCACTGAGTTTCCTCAGTACTCATGTCTTCTTGATATGTGATTATGGATACCCAACGATTACTCTCTTTTTCATATTCATTTTTATTGAACTAGAGTTTCACCACATTTTCAAAGCTATAAAATATTGATATCATACATCTAGCTTTCCTTCCTAGGATCCACGTTCATTTGTTCTCCAATTTGCACTTTTTCCATGATCCAAAAGAATTGCTACATTCTCTCATTGTCTTATTTATTTCCTTGATACCTAATCTTTTAACCATGTTTTATTGAACCAAATTTATACACTTACACCCAATTCCTCCAATACAACCATATATTTTCCTCATGCTAATGAGTTATACTCTCCTGCATTCTTTGTTTCATTATTTCATTTTTTTGAATTACATGAGAAATATTCTAATTTCCTCAAGAAGTAAGCTTTAATATTTCTTTTGTAATTATCAACGAACACCATTTGATAAAAATGATCTACAAAAAAAATTATCTTCATAGGCGACAACAAACTTTGCATATAAACTTAATCCAATATATTACAGAGCATGCTATCCTTCACAAAAATATAATATTTGTGTGAAATAATGACAGGATTCACTATCCTCTAGCTTTTTCAAATAGCTTTTACGAATGTAAAATATCCTCATATCTAATTTCCAACATTTTCTTTTCTTTATCATAATCCTTGTCTAGTATAAGAATTTCATCTTCTTCATCCCAATGTCCCAATGCTTCAAGACTAAAGAAATTTTCCATTATCGCACTTTTCGTGATCTAGTCACTGAGTTTCCTCAGTACTCATGTCTTCTTGATATGTGATTATGGATACCCAACGATTACTCTCTTTTTCATATTCATTTTTATTGAACTAGAGTTTCACCACATTTTCAAAGCTATAAAATATTGATATCATACATCTAGCTTTCCTTCCTAGGATCCACGTTCATTTGTTCTCCAATTTGCACTTTTTCCATGATCCAAAAGAATTGCTACATTCTCTCATTGTCTTATTTATTTCCTTGATACCTAATCTTTTAACCATGTTTTATTGAACCAAATTTATACACTTACACCCAATTCCTCCAATACAACCATATATTTTCCTCATGCTAATGAGTTATACTCTCGTGCATTCTTTGTTTCATTATTTCATTTTTTTGAATTACATGAGAAATATTCTAATTTCCTCGAGAAGTAAGCTTTAATATTTCTTTTGTAATTATCAACGAACACCATTTGATAAAAATGATCTACAAAAAAAATTATCTTCATAGGCGACAACAAACTTTGCATATAAACTTAATCCAATATATTACAGAGCATGCTATCCTTCACAAAAATATAATATTTGTGTGAAATAATGACAGGATTCACTATCCTCTAGCTTTTTCAAATAGCTTTTACGAATGTAAAATATCCTCATTTATTTTATTCCTCACTTTACCAAAATGGAAACTCTGCATATCTCACTCCATATGTGAAAATCAATGATTCTATAGACCCTAATCAGTGTATGCAATAACAAATCTACACCATAGAATGTCATGTCGCCATAAAATATGTGCCACAATTTGTTTAGTTTATTAATTCCTTTACATTAGACTATGGACACCCAATGATTAGTCTCTTTTTCATATTCATTTTTCATTGAACTAGAGTCTCACCACCTTTTCAAACCTATAAAATATGGATATCATACATCCAAAATGGAAACTCTGCATATTTCTCTCAATATATGCAAATCAATGATTCTATAGACCCTAATTAGTGTATGCAATAACAAATCTACACGATAGAATGTCATGTCGCCATAAAATATGTGCCACAATTTGATTTGTTTATTAATATCTTTGCATTACATCTGAACAAAAAGGTTTAAAGAATTACTTCATGGCTCATTTTCGAAAAAAGTATAAGCCAAAAGGAATTTCATGGTCTGAGAGAAATGAGTTCCAAAGCTGCTTGTGAGTTGTACACTTTTTTCTAGGGCTCGAATAATCATAAATAAAATACATGGAATATTGGTAAACTTTGGCTAAGTAAAAATATTGCAACTCACAAGGTGCTCTCAAATTTATCTCTCTCAAACCATCACACAACTTCTGATTCATATATTCCGATATATCTCCGCTCAACACAAACTCAAGAATTTAAACTTGTACCTCGGTATATATCTTCTAGGATCTTGGAATAGCTTGTAAGAATGTGAAATATCCTCCTTTTCTCTCTCGTTCACTTTCCCAAAATGGAAACTCCTCATATTTCACTCAATATATTCAAATCAATGATTCTCTATACTACATTCAATTTCTGCAATAACGAAAAATACATAATAGAATGTCAATCTCCGTGCCACACCCTGTTTTATTTAAAAATTCATTTGCATTGCATGTAAATAAAAATCTTTAGATAATTAATTCACGTCTTCCTTCTCAAAAATATAAGCCAAACGACATTTGATAGCCTAAGAGGAATGAAATCCAAAGGTGCTTGTGAGTAGTACACTTTTGTCCAAGGGACATAAAACCATAAATATCTCTCCTAAATAAAATAAATGGAATATTGGTAGACTTTAGCCCTATAAAAAGAGTAAAAATCCTAAGCTTGTCTTAGGTTTATACCTCTTAAACCATCACAATGTTTTTTATTCATAGATTTCAATATATCTCGACTTAGCTCAAACTCAAGAATTTAAGCTTTTGTCTTCAGTGCTTTCATAACTTCCTTCAATATTCTTGTTCAAAATTTCCAAATTGGATTCCACTTTGAATTATTTTCCCTGGATTTTATATCTCCGGCATCATTTTCATCATAAACAACATGTCAACAACTCAATCGCATCCTTTAAGTTCGACATTATTCTTCCATCCTCTCATCATTTTTCAATTGACACACACTGACATGCACTAAATGGCCAACATTAATATTTCCTTTCCAATAGGTTCTCTAAAAACCTAGATTGTTTTAATCCATTCTCTAAACACCAAGATTGTTGATCATGCCTCTTACTTGCACTTATTTTATGCGTTGACAATTTCATGACACGTACAATTTTCCATTTATGAGCCTCACATGCTTCTCTAATATTATGTAGCTCACTCGCTCCTTGGACAGTGTTTGAACATATGAAACTAAACACTTTTAGGAGATCCAAAAAAACGTAGTTCAGTGATCGTTTTGTTAGAAGGGTTCAAGTTGTACATACTATCTCCAATATCGATTTTGAAATTGGTTTCTTGCACATTCACATCAAAGATTGGATAAGTCTTCCATGCAATGATTATATCCCATAAAGTTTCACAACCCTCTTCGTAGATCTTATAATCAGTCTAGTCAGTTATACTCTCTTCAATTTTCCATTCCTCTACTTCACTTTGGAATTCAAACTTATAGGTGGATGCCTTAGATTTCTTTAATAAGTAAACTTGAGTCTTTTTGTTGTAACCATCAATAAACCTCATACAATATAAATCTCTTCCCAAATATTTGTCTTCATTTTCCCACAAAAACTATGCATACAAATTTCTTCCAATACATGCCCCACCATCCCTTTCATTTTTTACTTTTTTTTGTATTTGTGTGAAAAAACAATCAATTACACAATCGTTGGATTTCTTGGGATAGTTTATGCAAACGTAAAATCTCCTTCTGTGGTTTCTTTCTCACATTACCATAATGGTAGCTCTATATTTTTCTCTTAGCGTATGAACATCTATGATTCTATCCACCATAACTAGTTTATGCTATACAAATATACATCATTGAAATTTATGCATTCACCAAATACGTTACACAATCTCTTTCATGAATCAATTCATTTTTAGTGCAATTACATATTTTTATTTTTATTTTTTATAATTAGTCTAATCCTATCAGTTCTCAACTTTATTTGTCAAATTTATTCCCCTTAAAGAATAGCATCGCTTCTAGCTCACACATTTCAATCGATATCCTCTGAATGAAAAATCAAAAATATGTGTTTGTGTTTCTAAGGCATTCATAACTTCCTTCAATTTCCTTGTTATCAAATTTCAACTCGGATTCCACATTGATTCTTTAGTGTGAATTAATTTTTATAATTTGACACTCTCATCCTAAGTGAATTGCGAGATCCTGAATCTCAACCATCGTGTTTGGCACATTTCTTTGATCCTCTCATCTTTTTGTAATTGAGACATACTCAATTAGTAACATTACCACATCCTTTTCCATATGTTCATTCAACACCCAAGTTGTTTTTCTCCACTTGTTAAACACCAAGTTTGTGATGGCAACACATACTTGCCCTCATTTCTTACATCGAAAGTTTTTTAAACGAAACTTCCCACACTTACTGTCTCATTTGAATTTGTTCACATCAGTATCTAAGTTTTCTAGTATCAAGTGGAATTAAATATTTTTCTCTCTACTATTTGCACACCGCTAAATACTGACCAACCTCATTGTCAATGACACAAAAAATGTCGACAATAGGGACATTTACTTATTTTGATGGTCTCAAACGAATGACTACCTATCTAATTTCCAACATTTGTTTTTCATCTTCTTCATCCCAATGTCCCAATGCTTCAACGCTAAAGAAATTTTCCATTATCGCACTTTTTGTGATCTATCCATTAGGTTTTATCAGTACTCATGTCTTCTTGATATGTGATTATGGACACCCAACGATTAGTCTCCTTTTCATATTTATTTTTCATTGAACTAGAGTTTCACCACCTTTTAAAAACTATAAAATATTGATATCATACATCTAGCTTTCCTTCCTAGGATCCACATTCATTTATTCTCCAACTTGCCCTTTTTCCATCATCCAAAAGAATTGCTACATTCTCTCATGCCAATTTTTATTTTTTATGCAGCTTTCCTAATTTGATCTCCATTTTCCTCAATGCTTTTTTTCCTAAGTATTATAATAACTACCCAATTCTCTTATTTATTTCCTTGATACCTAATCTTTTAACCATGTTTATTGAATCAAATTTATACACTTACACCCAATTCCTCCAATACAACCATATATTTGCCTCATGCTAATGAGTTATACTCTCGTGCACTCTTTGTTTCACTATTTCATTTTTTTAAATTACATGAGAACTCTTCTAATTTCCTCAAGAAGTAAGCTTTAATATTTCTTTCGTAATCATCAATGAACACCATTTGATAAAAATGATCTAGAAGAAAAATTATATTCATGGGTGACAACAAACTTTGCATATAAACTTAATCCAATATATTACCAAGCATGCTATCCTTCACAAAAATATTATATTTGTGTGAAATAATGACATGATTTGCTATCCTCTAGCTTTTTCAAATAGTTTGTATGAATGTAAAATATCCTCATTTCTTTTCTTCCTCACTTTACCAAAATGGAAACTCTGCATATTTCACTCAATATATGAAAATCAATGATTCTAGACACCCTAAACAGTGTATGCAATAACAAATCTACACCATAGAATCTCATGAACCCATAAAATATGTACCACAATTTGTTTTGTTTATTAATTCCTTTGCATTGCATCAGAAGAAAAAGGTTTAAAGAATTGCTTCATGGCTCATTTCCGAAAAATATAAGCCAAAAGGGATTTGATGGTATGAGAGAAATGAATTCGAAAGGTGCTTGTGAGTTGTACACTTTTTTCTAGGGCCTGGACAATCATAAAAATCTATCATATATAAAATACATGGAATATTGGTAAACTTTGGCTCAGTAAAAAGAGTGCAAGTCACAAGCCCCTCTCAAATTTATCTCTCTCAAACCATCACACCAGTTCTGATTCATACATTCTGATATATCTCCGCTCAACACAAGCTTAAGAATTTAAACTACTACCTCGGTATATATCTTCTAGGATCCTGCAAAAGCTTGTAAGAATGTGAAATATCCTCCTTTTCTCTCTCGTTCACTTTCCCAAAATGGAAACTCCTCATATTTCACTCAATATATATTCAAATCCATGATTCTCTATACTACACTCAATCTCCGCAATAACGAAAAATATACAATAGAATGTCAATCTCCGTGCCACACCCTGTTTTATTTAACAATTCATTTGCATTACATGTACATAAAAATATTTAGATAATTAATTCACGTCTCCCTTCTAAAAAATATAAGCCAAACGGTATTTGATAGCCTAAGAGGAATGAATTCCAAAGGTGCTTGTGAGTAGTACACTTTTTTCTAGGGTACATAAAACCATAAATATGTCTCATAAATAAAATAAATGGAATATTCGTAGACTTTGGCCCCATAAAAAGAGTAAAATTCCCAAGCTTGTCTTAGGTTTATACCTCTTAACCCATCACAATGTTTTTTATTCATAGATTTCAATATATCTCCACCCAGCCCAAACTCAAAATTTTCAAATTGGATTCCACATTGAATTGTTTTCCCCGGAATTTATTTTTGTTGCATCATTTTCATCATAAACAACATGTCGACAGCTCAATCCCATCCTTTAAATTCGACATTATTCTTCCATCCTCTCATCATTTTTCAATTGACACGCACTTAATGGCCAACATTACTATTCTGTTTCCAATAGATTCTCTAAAAACCTCGATTATTTTAATCCACTCTCTAAACACCAAGATTGTTGATCACACCTCTTACTTGCACATATTTTATGCATTGACAATTTCCTGACACATACAATTTCCCATTTACGAGCCTCACATGCTTCACTAATATTATGCAACTCACTCACTCCTTGTAACAACTTTGAACTTATGAAAATAACACTTTTAGGAGATCCAAAAAAACTTAGTTGAGTGATCGTTTTGGTAGAAGAGTTCAAGTTGTACATACTTTCTCAAATATCGATTTTGAAATTCCTTTCTTGCACATTCACATCAAATATTGGTTAAGTCTTCCATGCAATGATTATATCCCATAAAGTTTCACAACCCTCTTCGTAGATCATATAATCAGTCTAGTCAGTTATACTCTCCTCAATTTTCCATTTCTCTACTTCACTTTGGAATTCAAACTTATAAGTGGATGCCTTAGATTTCTGTCATAAGTAAACTTGAGTCTTTTTGTTGTAACCATCAATAAACCTCATACAATATAAATCTCTTCCCAAATATTTGTCTTCATTTTCCCACAAAGACTATGCAGACAAATTTATTCCGATACATGCCCCACCATCCCTTTCATGTTTTAATGTTTTTGTATTTGTGTGAAAAAACCATCAGTTACACAATCATTGGATGTCTCAAGATAGTTTATGCGAAAGTAAAATCTCATTCCGTTGTTTCTTTCTCACATTACCATAATGGTAGCTCTGTATTTTTCTCTTAACGTATGAACATCGATGATTCTATCCATCATAAACAGCCTATGTTATACAAATATACATCATTGAAATTTATGCATTCAGCAAATACGTTACACAATCTCTTTCATGTATCAATTCATTTTCAATGCAATTACATATTTTTATTTTTATTTTATAGAATGTCTACTCCTATCTTAAAACTACAATCTAAAAGAGATATAATTGCCGAAGGGTTATGAATTCTAGAGGGGCTTATCAGTTGTCAATTTTATTCCTCAAATTTATTCCCCTTATAGAATTGCATCGCTTCTAGCTCATAGATTTTGAATCGATATCCTCTCAATGAAAACTCAAGAATATGTGTCTGTGTCTCTAAGGAATTCATAACTTCCTTCAATTTCCTTGTTATCAAATTTCAACTCGGATTCCACATTGATCCTTTACTGTTAATTATTTTTGATGATTTGCCACACTCATCCTAAATAAATTGTGAGCACCTTAATCTCACCCATCATGTTTGGTACATTTCTTCGATCCTCTCATCTTTTTCTAACTGAGACATACTCGATCATTCACTTCACCACATCCTTTTCCATATGTTCACTAAATACCCAAGTTGTTTTTCTCCACTTCCTAAACACCAAGTTTGTGATGTCCACACATACTTGCTCTCATTTCCTACATCGAAAGTTTTCTAAACAAAACTTCACACTTACTATCTCATTTGAATTTGTTCACATCAATATCTAAGTCTTCTTTTATCAAGTGGAATTAAATATTTTTCTCTCTACTATTTGCACACCAATACATAGTGACCAACCTCATTGTCATATGACACAAAAAATGTCGACAATAGGGACATTTAGTTAATTTGATGGTCTCAAACGAATGACTACCTATCTAATTTCCAACATTTTATTTTCTTTATCATTATCCTTGTCTAGCATAAGAATTTCATCTTCTTCATCCCAATGTCCCAAAGCTTCAAGGCTAAACATATTTTCCATTATCGCACTTTTCATGATCTAGTCATTAGATTTCCTCAGTACTCGTGTCTTCTTAATATGTGATTATGGACACCCAACGACTAACCTCTTTTTCATATTCATTTTTCATTGAACTAGAGTTTCACCAACTTTTCAAAGCTATAAAATATTGATATCATACATCTAGCTTTCCTTCCTAGGATCCACGTTCATCTGTTCTCCAATTTGCACTTTTTCCATCATCCAAAAGAATTGCTACATTCTCTCATGCCAACTATTTTTTAATGCAAAATTTGATCTCCATTTCCTCCATGCTTATTTCCTAAGTATTATAATAATTACCCAATTGTCTTATTTATTTCCTTGATACCTGATCTTTTAACCACGTTTTATTGAATCAAATTTATACACTTACACCCAATTCCTCCGTGCCACATTTTATTGAATGTCAATCTCCGTGCCACACCCTGTATTACTTAACAATTCATTTGCATTGCATGTAAATAAAAATCTTTAGATAATTAATTCACGCCTCCCTTTTGAAAATATAAGCCGAAGGGTATTTGATAGTCTAAGAGGAATGAAATCCAAAGGTGCTTGTGAGTAGTACACTTTTTTCTAGGGGGCATAAAACCACAAATATCTCTCATAAATCCAATATTGGTAGACTTTGGCCCTATAAAAAGAGTAAAAATACAAAACTCGTCTTACGTTTGTACCTCTTATACCATCACAATGTTTTTTATTCATAGATTTCAATATATCTCCACTTATAGCTCAAACTCAAAAATTTAACCTTTTGTATTCGGTGCTTTCATAGCTTCCTTCAATATTCTTGTTCAAAATTTCCAAATTGGATTCCACATTAAATTGTAGACTTTGGCCCTATAAAAAGAGGGAAAATCCTAAGCTCGTCTTAGGTTTATACCTCTTAAACCATCACAATACTTTTTATTTGTAGATTTCAATATATCTCCACTTAGCTCAAACTCAAGAATTTAATCTTTTGTCTTCGGTGCTTTCATAACTTCCTTACATATTCTTGTTCAAAATTTCCAAATTGGATTCCACATTGAATTGTTTTCCATGGATTTTATTTGCACGTCATCGTTTTCATCATAAACTACGTGTCGATAGCTCAATCCCATCCGTTAATTTCGACATTATTCTTTCATCCTCTCGTCATTTTTCAATTGACACGCACTGAATGGCCAACGTTCCTATTTCATTTCCAATACGTTCTCTAAAAACCTAGATTGTTTTAATCCACTCTCTAAACACCAACATTGTTGATCACGCCTCTTACTTGCACATATTTTATGCGTTGACAATTTCAGGACACATACAATTTCCCATTAACGAGCCTCACATGCTTCACTAATATTATGCAACTCACTCACTCCTTGCACCATGTTTGCACTTATGAAGCCAAACACTTTTAGGAGATCCAAAAAAATCGCAGTTCAGTGATCGTTTTGGTAGAAGAGTTCAATTTGTACATACTATCCCCACTATCGATTTTGAAATACCTTTCTTGCACATTCACATCAAAGATTGGATAAGTCTTCCATGCAATGATTATATCCCATAAAGTTTCACAACCCTCTTTGTAGATCTTATATTAAGTATAGTCAGTTATACTCTCAGCAATTTTCGATTGCTCTATTCACTTTGGAATTCAAACTTATAGGCAGATGCCTTAGATTTCTTTGAAAAGTAAACTTGAGTAATTTTTTTGTAACCATCAATAAACCTCATACAATATAAATCTCTTCTCAAATATTTGTCTTCATTTTCCCACAAAATCTATGCACACAAATTTCTTCTAATACATGCCCCACCATCCCTTTCGTTTTTTACTTTTTTGTATTTTTGTGAAAAAACAATCAGTTACACAATCGTTGGATGTCTTGGGATAGTTGATGCAAACCTAAAATCTCCTTCCGTGGTTTCTTTCTCACATTACCATAATGGTAGCTCTGGATTTTTCTCTTAGCGTATGAACAATGATGATCCTATCCACTATAATCAGCCTATGTTATACAAATATACATCATTGAAATTTATGCATTCACCAAATACATTACACAATCTATTTTATGTATCAATTCATTGTCAGTGCANTCATTGAAATTTATGCATTCACCAAATACATTACACAATCTATTTCATGTATCAATTCATTTTCAGTGCAATTATATATTTTTATTTTTATTTTATAGAATTAGCATANTTTTTATTTTATAGAATTAGCCTACTGCTATCTGAAACTACAATCTAAAAGAGATATAATTGTCGAAGAGGTATGAATTCTAGAGGGGCTTATCAGTTCACAACTCTATTCCTCAAATTCATTCCCCTTAAAGAATAGCATCGCTTCTAGCTCATACATTTCAATCAACATCCTCTCAATGAAAACTCAAGAATATGTGTTTGTGTCTCTAAGGCATTCATAACTTCCTTCATTTTCCTTGTTATCAAACNATCCTCTCAATGAAAACTCAAGAATATGTGTTTGTGTCTCTAAGGCATTCATAACTTCCTTCATTTTCCTTGTTATCAAATTTCAACTCGGATTCCACATTGATTGTTTGCTGTGAATTATTTTTTATGAGTTGTCACTCTCATCCTAAGTAAATTGTGAGAACCTTAATCTCACCCATCATGTTTGGCACATTTCTTCGATCCTCTCATCTTTTTCTAACTAAGGCATACTCAATCTGTAACTTTACCATNCTTCGATCCTCTCATCTTTTTCTAACTAAGGCATACTCAATCTGTAACTTTACCACATCCTTTTTCCATATGTTCACTGAACACCCAAGTTGTTTTTCTCCACTTCCTAAACGCCAAGTTCGTCATGTCCACACATACTTGCCCTTATTTCCTGCATCAGAAGTTTTCTANCATATGTTCACTGAACACCCAAGTTGTTTTTCTCCACTTCCTAAACACCAAGTTTGTCATGTCCACACATACTTGCCCTTATTTCCTGCATCGGAAGTTTTGTAACGAAACTTCACACACTTACTGTCTCATTTGAATTTTGTTCACGTAAGTATCTTAGCCTTCTAGTATCAAGTGGAATTAAATATTTTTCTCTCTACTATTTGCACACCACTAAGTAGTGACCAACCTCATTGTCATATGACACAAAAAATGTCGACAATAGCGACATTTACTTATTTTGATGGTCTCAAACGAATGGCAACCTATCTAATTTCCAACATTTTCTTTTCTTTATCATAGTGTTCGTCTAGCATAAGAATTTCATCTTCTTCATCCCAATGTCCCAATGCTTCAATGCACTAAATGGCCAACATTAGTATTTTTTTCCAATAGGTTCTCTAAAAACCTAGATTGTTTTAATCCACTCTCTAAACACCAGGACTGTTGATCACGCCTCTTACTTGCACTTATTTTATGCGTTGACAATTTCACGACACATACAATTTCCCATTTACGAGCCTCACGTGCTTCACTAATATTATGCAACTCACTCACTCCTTGCACCATGTTTGAACTTATCAAAATAAACACTTTTACGAGAGCCAAAAAAACGCANCCCATTTACGAGCCTCACGTGCTTCACTAATATTATGCAACTCACTCACTCCTTGCACCATGTTTGAACTTATCAAAATAAACACTTTTACGAGAGCCAAAAAAACGTAGTTCAGTGATCGTTTTGGTAGAAGAGTTCATGTTGTGCATACTCTCTCTAATATCGATTTTGAAATTCCTTTCTTGCACATTCACATAAAAGATTGGATAAGTATTCCATGCAATGATTATATCCCATAATGTTTCACAACCCTCTTCGGAAATGTTATAATCAGTCTAGTAAGTTATACTCTCAATTTTCCATTCATCTACTTCACTTTGGAATTCAAACTTATAGGTGGATGCCTTGGATTTCTTTGATAAGTAAACTTGAGTCTTTTTGTTGTAACCATAAATAAACCTCATGCAATATAAATATCTTCCCAAATATTTTTCTTCATTTCCCCACAATAAATATGTATACAGATTTCTTCTGATACATGCCCCACTATACCTTTCATTTTTTACTTTTTTTGTATTTGTGTGAAAAGACAATCAGTTACACAATCGTTGCATGTCTTGGGATAGTTTATGCCAACATAAAATCACCTTCCGTAGTTTCTTTCTCACATTACCATAAAGGTAGCTCTATATTTTTCTCTTAACGTATGAACATCAATGATTCTATCCACCATAATCAATCTATGTTATACAAATATACATCATTGAAATTTATGCATTCACCAAATACGTTACACAATCTCTTTCATATATCAGTCCATTTTCAATGCAATTAAATAGTTTCATTTTTATTTTATTGAATTAGTCTACTCCTATCTGAAAACTACAATCTAAAAGAGATATAATTGTCGAAGAGTTATGAATTCTAGAGGCGCTTATCAGTTGTCAACTTTATTCCTCAAATTTATTCCCCTTAAAGAATAGCATCGCTTCCATCTCATACATTTCAATCGATATCCTCTCAATGAAAACTCAAGAATATGTCTTTGTGTGTCTAAGGCATTCATAACTTCCTTCAATTTCCTTGTTATAAAATTTCAACTCGGATTCCACATTGATTCTTTGCTGTGAACTATTTTTCATGATTTATCACTCTCATCCTAAGTAAATTGAGAGAACCTTAATCCCACCCATCATGTTTGTTACATTTCTTCGATCCTCTCATCTTTTTGTAACTGAGGCATACTCAATCTGTAACTTTACCACATCCTTTTCCATATGTTCACTGAACACCCAAGTTGTTTTTCTCCACTTCCTAAACACCAAGTTTGTGATGTCCACACATACTGGCCCTTATTTCCTGNACTTTACCACATCCTTTTCCATATGTTCACTGAACACCCAAGTTGTTTTTCTCCACTTCCTAAACACCAAGTTTGTGATGTCCACACATACTGGCCCTTATTTCCTA
>LPNX011086520.1:26274-44087 GCA_001517045.1 Pseudotsuga menziesii | reverse complement strand
ATTGTAGAAAACACACTACATACACATGCACAAGTACCTACAATCTTGTAAGATATAACAAACATGGGTATATATCAAGCATGTACGAATAATTCAATGGAAAAAGTATGAGACATGGCAAGTTGTAACCTTTGAGTACTGTCCAATGTAGACCACGATTAGTGACTCACTCATTATCAACTCACAGACATGTCATAGTATATCATACTACTATGATTAGTGCTTATCCTTTCCTTTGTTGTACACAACGATTCTACTCAATTTGATGTGTAAAAGCGAGATTCAATCCTGTACTTCAAACATCAAAACCTCCCATAAACATACAACAATGGGTATTGTATCAATCCACAAAGGGAAACCTATATAATAATTCAAAAAATATACAATATATCATGGATATCCTATAAACCAACAGTTGGGGATGACCAAATTAATAGTTACCCTTCTAGCATAGCTATCCTTCAATTTGAACATATCAAGGGTTTGTGTTGGATCATTGGTATGTTCCCTCTTATATGGAATACAAACAAAATAACATGATATTTAATAGAAATCTAGTAATATCAATCAAGAAATGGGGATACATGATATGAAGTATTCCCTCATGCTCTGCAATGGCTATCTGTTCAACTTCTTAAGCTCCTCATATTAATATCAAAACCATAGATGCATCCTGGAGGCCCTAATATTGTATGGTAAATTGATCATATTGTGAGAAAATTGAATTGTATGTCACTCTATAGTCAACTTCCTAATTCTTGAAGGGACATGGAGATTGATAGAACTGCATATGCAAATATTAAACCATCATAACATAGTCATTACCACTATAAAGGGAAATATGTTTTTTTTTCCAGTGATTCACCTTATTTAATTACGGTTGCAACTATTTACACACAACTATGGAAGGATTGTTGTGGGAAATATGATAATCATTCAGTTTTTATGAAATGAAAAGTTGTGTGAGAACATCAGAACCTTCAATATTTATTAATTAACAAGTTTTAACATATAAAATCAAACATAGAATGAACATGGCATCGTATTAATCCCCAAAGAGTTGTAATATGCAGTCAACAATTGAAAGTTAGTTTGAAATTTCAAATTTTAAAGTTGAGTTGTCAGCTAATGTTTACAAAATAGGCCATAGTGGAGACAAATTTATTTAAGCTATTGAAACCATATTCCAAAGAGAAAAATATGAAAAAATCTACTATCTATTAAGGTTTCCTCTTTCCATGAAGAACTTCTAATTTTTTCCCATGATCTAGAAATAATAGTACTAGGAATAAGTGGAAGTGGTCATGAAACATGACCATGAGATATGTTATCTCCAATATCTTCATAGAGATGAGTCAAATCACTAATCACAAGTCCCATGGAAACTTCAGGATACAACCTATTATCACTAGAGACATAGGAAAGGACTTGAGAAAGGTGATGTACTAAAGGAAGGAATGATTGTGTACCTTGGTGATGAGGCCTCTTACGCTATGATAAGAGTTGGATCCATTACCTTTTATATGAACTAAAATTATATTCTTGAGTTGCTAAGTGATATTCCATGTTATTACCCTAATTTCACTCATAAGTGGCATTTAAACAAAAATAGGCCGAAGCATCACCTGTTGGAAACAAGTAGCATAATAACACTACCCCATGGATACTAAATCATGTCAATATGGTATAAACATCATTATAAATGAGAAATTTCATTCCATTGTGCAACTCTCAGTATGTATTACACATGAAAATTGAAAGGTTTTTTTAATAGTTGTGTAATTCTTGTGACTGTCTAAAATCCATATTTTCTACCTCATTGAAACCTCTTATGCCTAGTTTAGATAACTCTGTTAGGGGGGGAATGTGAATTTGAGCCCCCAACATATCAATGAGGATTACTTTGACTCCTAAATCATACCCATCAAGCATTACGATCCCATTTCAAAAAAGGAACAATTACATGTTAGCGAGTTCTTCATTATGGGTTAGAATTTTCCTATAAATGAAAGTCGTTGGGTAGCATTTGAAGAAGAGAAGTATTTCTAGGTTATGTTCATGAAATGAGTTTGAATATCATAAATATCACTCTCTCGTATCTACCATTCATTTCCCTTGTTCTTGATTTAGCTCCTTACTTAAGAAGACAATTGTTTTTCATTAATGAAAATGACTCGTCTCAAGGAGAGTGTTGAATGCCACTTGCTTCCAAATGAATATTTCTATGTGATATCCCATATTTTATGTTTTTACATTTGAATAATATGAATAGTGTTTTTCCCTCCACTCTTTTTTGTTTAATTGACATCCTTAGAAATAATCTTCTCGAACAATTTCCTACATGCTTCCTATATGTTTATTTTTTTAGTATACTTTTGTTCTACTCTCACTATGTCTAACTCACAACATAGTTTAGAAAGGATTTTTTTCTCAACAATGCAATATAATACAAAAACTAGAGTGTAAAATCCATTGGGGGATAGATTCATGTAAATATTACTTAATAGGTTCATGTCAACCTCATCACTAATTATCACCACTAAGGAAGTTGGTATGGAAATAAATGCTTGGATTGTTGCTAATCATCGCAAAGATTTGGAATGTTGGTTGTATTTGGCATAGATATAGATTTAATTATCAGTTTCAAAACTTCAAATTTATCATGGTGGTACATGTGTACAGGCTAATGTTATGTGTACAATCTAGACTTAGTCTTGTACTTCAAAAATCAAAACCCCCACAAATATATAGCGATGGTTATCATTTCAATCCACTGAAGGAAACATATCTAATATATCAAAACATATATAATAGATCATTGGTATCCTTCAATCCAACAGATGGTTATAGCCAAATGTAGGGTTACCCTTCTAAGACCATGGTAATCCTTAAATTTTAACATATGAAGGGTTTGTGTTGGACCAATTGTCTTTTTCCCTCTAAACTGGAATATTAACAAAATAACAATACAGTGAATACTAAGATAATAAGACAAACCAATAATCATGGTTCGATGATACGAAGTGTAATGCTAGTGAAAGAAGCAACTAACAGAGTCAAGCAATTTTTGTATGATGGTTAAATGGTCTCAAAAGTACACCTAATATGGGAGCAAATGTCCCAAATACTTTCGCATATTTTAAACTCCTCCATCATAAACAAATTGATCAAGGGACCAAACTGTAGGAATATGATTTACTAACTCGATCTATGAAACCATCGATTATTTCTCCATATTTGAAACTTCTCCATTATAAACAAATAGAATAGGGGAGCAGAGCATGGGTTTACTAACTCATATGGAGTCATTTTGGTAGCTCCATGATAAGTGGTATTATACCACCATTCTATAAGACCAAAAAATGTTCCCATTGGTGTTTCTTTTCTAAAGTGAGGCATATCAAATAGGTTTCTAAGAACTTATTGAGTGATTTTGTCTTACAATGTGTTTGGGGTTAATTATGCCATGTCTAGGATCAACTAGGTACCCTAAAGTCTCTCTCTATATTGCTAAACATTTCTCATGAATGTAGGGTCCCAATTACATACAATGGAAGTTGGCATGCCATTTAACTTAAAGATCTAATTCATCAAGACTTAATCCACTAATGATGGTGTAAAAGGGTGTGAAAAGGGATGAAAGTGACCATATTTGGAAATACCATAAGAAAACCACCATTATGAATGATTTATTACCAACTCTAGGAATCCCCACTATAAAATCCATAGAGATATTAGACCATATATGGGTCGAAATTAGAAGGAGATGCAAGACCCCTAGTGACTTAACCGTATATCCCTTATTTCATTGGAAAGTTTCGCATGCCACTAAAATCTTATAGATGTTGGTTTTCATGCCTTCCCAAAAGAAGGAATGCTTAATCGATATGCGTGATGAATGTAACTCTTCTAATATCCTTTGTTTTAAGGTATATTTTGGTTCTAGAAATATTTTCCCTTTATACCTCAATGTATCTTGGTCCCAAGTATACCTTTTAGGGGGTTCAAATATTCTTCAAGCATTTGGATGATTTGAACTATTGTGCCAATTTATGTCCATTCTTAACAATCTTCGTTGAGCCAACTAAGAAATGGGAAGAATAATGAAAATAGGGAACCCTCCTCCTAAAATTTACTAGACAATGCATAAAACACCACATGTTCTCTACCTTTATTATATATAATCTCATAATCATGCCCCAACATCTTGGTAACCCACTTATGCTTCCTCAGTGAACACAACCTTTGTTTGAGAAAATATTTTAAACTATGATGGTCAATATTGATATGGAAACACCTACCTAAGATATATTGATGCCATGTCTCAAATGAATGAAGGATGGTCAGCATTTCTTCTTGATTTGTATATTTTCCCGAATTCTGATCACATAACTACTTGCTAGTAATTGTTGAAGGGGATCCTTCTTCCGTTAATACTAGTCCAATATCTCTTCTAGAGACGTCACATTTCGAGATAAAAATGCATAATAAAATCTAACATTTCTAATTATGAAGCAATTCAAATGGAATAATTTAAATATGAGAAGGCCCATTCATAGGCATCGCTCTAAACAAAGGATTTATTTTTTATTGATGAATTTAAGGGTGCTAGAATTTAAATTTTCACAAAATTTTGGTAGTAGTCTATGAGTTTGAGGAACCCATGTAATCCCTTTAGGGACTTAGGGCATGGCCAGTCTTACATATCTACCACTTTATTTGGGTCTAATCGTACTCCTTATTGATTCACAATGTGACCCAAATATTCAACCTGAAAAACCACAAAGGAAAATTTGGTACACTTCACAAATAACTAGTGGTCCCTCAATAATTTCAAAGAACATTCAACATGCTCTAGGTGGAGCTTCCATGTGCCAGTTCAAATAAAAATGTGATCATAAATTTTTGGAGGAAAGGTTATAAGATCTTGTTCACAAATCTTTGAAAATTCGATAGACCAACAAACGAAAAAATACTTCACTAAAATCTCATAATGAACTACATGTGTGTATAAATTTATCGTAGGGATGTTTACTTGTTTCCACGGGGACTTCAGTTAGTGAACCTCTCACATAGCACGTGCGATCATGGGATATTAAAGAATACCCTTAATTTTGAGAGATATTAACCCAAACTCTTTTTGTTGAAACCCCCTCCCAATACTCAAAACCTCCTCCCCACCCCTTTTTATACCTCAATCCTTATAAACCACCCTACCCACCCCCACCTTAAACCCCTCATCCCCCCAATACCTGTAATATATTGGTTTGATTTTTGATAATTTTAAAACCCACAATATGAACTAATGTGATAGGATATTGGCAAACAAGTGAAGCCCCCGTGCTTGTTTCATCCTTATTCGGTGGTATACTAAATGAATGTCCACTTTAGTGAAAATATTGTCTCCTTGAAGCTCATCCAACAAAAGATTGATTACAAGAATAATAAACTTATACTTGACGGTTAACTCATCCACCAACTGTCTTCCTTTTTCAATACCATAACCACTTACAAGGAATAAAGGCTTGTACTAGGACGAGTGGTGGTAGCTACCAAAAACTATTGAATGGCCTTTTCTATTTCATTCTTTCTACAAAAGGGTGCCTATAAGTTCATATATTAGGTGGTTGACTTCCTAGAATTAGTGAATTACCATGGTCATGCTCTCAATTGGTGGGTGGTAAATCATTAGGTGTTTCAAAATCCTATTGGTATTTAGAGAGAACCACATGCAAGTTAGTGTGATTATCCTATGGAGGTGTGCTCACTACTTGTTTGGGATTGAATTGTCCAATAATACCTAAGTGGTAGTTCTTCAATAAATTCTCCATATAGTTAAAGGTTATAAAGAACAATTAGAGGTGATCCCATTGATATTATGTTTGTATGTTACTTATTAAAACTAATTTATAGGTATTTGAGATCCATGGTTATAAGACCCAAATTTTGTAGCCATTTTTCCCCTATAACAACATCACAACCGCCCATTTAGTGACAAACATGTGTATTTTGAAATGGTAGTCACACATTGGGAATTTCACATCTTTAGATTGGTCCCCACATTTCATCATACCACCATTTTCTATCATAATTTGGAAATTTGGTATAGGATAAACATCACAATGTATTTCTTATACCACTCTTCAATGAATAAGATTATGTGTAATAGCATTTTCAATTTGTACAATAAATTTGTGATACTTAATGTATCCTATCAACTTCATGGGATGTAGAGAAACCTAATAAGGAATGCATAAATATTTGGGGTTCCTCACCAAGATCTTGCAAGGTGGTGTCAGCTTGCATAGGTGGAACAATATCCTCTACTTCTACTTCTTGGGTTCCTTCAATTGTTATCTCTTTGGGGTGATCTTGTGGGGATATATCTATTTGGAATAAATTTTATTCTTTACACTTATTCTCTCTAAAATACCTTTCTTCACACTTATATAAAATTTTAAGGAATTGATGTTCTACCATCTATTATAGATAAAACTTTTATATTTTTAATGGTAGAGGGATGAAGATGCTAGGAGTAAGTTCCATGGGGGAAATATTGTGAGTACACAATGAAGTTCTTTTATTTTGGGTGTTGATCACCATCTCAATCTCCCTATATATATCATAAGATTCCAACCATTAGAGAAATTTAAGAACCATTAAAAAAACAAGTACTAAAACGAACTCAAGTCTAAGAGGTTGGTAAGCCATAGGATTAATCACGAGCACTAAAAAGAACTCAACTCCAATAGATTGGCAAGCCATAGGATTAACCAGAACAAGGTTTCAGGCCTTTATAAAAGGATCAAATAACAAAGTATAAGACACAAATCGCACTAACGAAAACATAGAATTTGTTTCAAATTATAGGTTTATTTATCTTTCATTTAAATTGATTGACTGAATAGAAATCGAATGAATAACATGCAAAGAAAATTATAGAAAACTTCCTTACATACATGGAATCACTGAACGCATTTCCAAAATCATCCCTAAAAATAAAATTATAATTCATTCCAAACCTCACAAAACAATTAAACAATTATTCAGAAGCATCAAAGATTAATCTAACCCTGTTTTAACCCAAGGTGTTTATCAAATCCATTCAATCTTGTGGAAAATCCTACATCGATCAAATAGGCAAGGCTATCCAAACACAACTCAAAGAACACATAGCTGGTACCAATCATAATCATCTATCTAATTAGGTCATTACATAGAATTGCCATAACACTAAACATCTTATGTGCTTTAATCAAACTATAATACTAAGATAAATATTTCATCACTCGACTCATCTTATCATCTTATCCAGGAAGAACTCAAAATAAAAAAAAGCATCCAAATAAATTTAATAATGATTATAAATAAAATTAAGTAAATATTCGAAAAATATCATCCATCATTTATGCTCCTCCTCACTATTCTATCCTTTATCACTTCTACCAACATCTCCGTCTTCCCTCTCTTTGTTTTGTCTTATCCCTCCCTTATGTTTTTGTTTTTTTCTAAAATCATTACAAGCATCGAGTTCACTCAAGTAATTATTTTAATTATTCCTAACCCGCCTTCTTTTGTTTGTTCAACCACCTCCCTTCCCCCTTTTTTTCTAATTTTACCTAACTAACTCACATCATGTCTCTCTTTTCTAGTTGGGTATAGTTGGATACTCTGGTGGGGAGTGTTTGTTTGTCCCATAATTTAAAAAGAAAAAAAATTATATGCATCACAATATGTGTAGCATACTGAAGCTCAGTTGGGGGAAGCAAGTTCTCAATACTAAATCCTTTATTTATCAATTGCAAACTAAAAATAAAAAATAAAAAAAATATATACATTAAGAAAGTGAAAGTTTCATTATTGAGACTTTCTGCCGCTGCCCGATATGTTCATAAATAGTCAGTCAGAGTAATATCCGGATCGGGGGGCAAAGTTAAATTGGCGTTGCCGTCGGGAAGGCAAATAATAGTGATCGCTATAATTATCCGAAGGGATAACGCTGTTATAATGCTGTCCGTGATATGACAATTGAAGAGTATGCGCATTTCTGGTATTAAAATTGCGTATGTTCAAACAGCTTGACTTAAGCCTGTGAATACAAATGTTTGTGCGGGTCGCCATGGAAGCTGCTTGAATCTCCATATGCCCAGCCCATGTTCCGTTTTCTTTCATTCTGTTACAATATTCCTCAAAACTCACATTATCTTCAACAAAAGCTTCAAATTGTTCGCGGTGCTCCATAATATATTCAACCACCACCTCACGATATTTTATATGTTCTTCTTCATTGCCCTCTAGCTGATCTGCAATCGCTCTGAAGAAACAGTTGCCATCAGATGCTACACGAACAATTCTTAAACCGAAAGTTGCCAACTGGGCGTCAAATGCATCCATAAGGTAAACAATTTAAGTTACTGATCTACCAAGCAAATTCCACGGGTCTGTATGTAATTAGGTTGAAAGACGCTACAGCTCGATGAGAATTCGTGGAGAGACTAAGAAATCTGAACGCAAATATCTATTTGAGCAATTGACGATCACGACTCTTCACAAGGGACTTGAGTTGAGCACCTTTTTATATGAAAACTACCATCGCTAAATCATACTTGCTTTCTAACAAGCCGACACACCGACTTGAGTACATTTTTATAAGAAAAACGACAGCCGACACACCGACTTGAGTACATTTTTATAAGAAAAACGACACCCATGATAGTTTGGATCATTAGAAATACCGACTTGAGTACATTTTTATGTGAAAAACAACACCTATGATAGTTTGGATCATTAGAAATAATTAGTGAATGTCCTTTTTGATCATGCGCTGAGTCGAGTTCATGCCACACCTTTCATGTAGAAAAATATTAGAACTTGGATGGGGATCAACACATTGTTTTGAATGACTCTATTCCAACCTCTTTTCTGAAGTTTTCATTACACACTCTCCACTCATGAGACATCTTTGAATGTCACTCTCCTACGTATGCTTTCATGGGATTTCATAGTGCCCCTAGCTTGACATCCTTGAATGTCACTCTTGCATGTATGCTTCCATGGGATTTCATGGTGCCTCTACCTTAACACTCTAAAAGGACACTTTACGAGATGTCCTCTCTCCCTCTCTTTTTGTTGTTGAATTACATTTATTATTTGAAATGAGATCATAAGAAAATATGAAATGAATAGATTTTGACCTTAGCAGTTGTAACGTGTTAAAAAATTTATTTGGTTTGTATTTTTTTGTGATTTTTTAAGGAATGTGCAAGAATCACTCTACCTTCCCCTTCAAATTTACATCCATACACTAATTTCAATAAGTGAAATAGGGTCACATGAGAGGAATTTTGTAATATGGATGTACAATTCAAACAACCACACATGGCTTCTCTAAGCTATCTTTGGGCATAGAATAGGTGTATGGGGGAATTGGGAGATTTAAGGAATATGTATGGGTCTAAGATCCCTATACATTCTCAAGTGACAAAACATAGGCCTTATCCCTTAAATGAAGTATCTAGAAATCTACGCTAAAGAAAGATGTCATAAACTATAACACATGACCTCTTGAGGGTTTCCTTGACTTATGAATGGGTAAAAGGTTGTCATTGTTAGGGTTTTAACACAAAAAATGGGCCTTTGTTTCCATGACATTGTCAGGGAAGGAAACCCTAGGTTTGGGTCTTAAAGGATGATTCTAGTCACCTCGGACCTAGAAAAATGCATTCAGTTACCACAGATGACCTACTTGGCACGTCGTTTACCTTTGAATAGGAATATTCATTGCATACAATGCTTTGAATAATAGCTATAGGTATTGGGGTTCTTAACATTGTTTAGGGAGGAATATGACACCTTAGGCCATAGTGAAATTGTCACATACCCATACCCCAATTATCATGCGGAATTGAAAATTTCTTAAAGAACCTTTGTTCTTCTTTGAAACATAGGGCATTGTTGTGAAAACACTCTTCAACATTCATGGTTTGATACCATACTGTCATGCCCCCTTCCATCCGCTAGAGAGAGAGAGCGACCATTTCTGCTACCTAATCGATGCAGGAGCATCCAGTTCGATGTTCATTGCATTTTTTATGGATTTTTTATTTTTGCAGAACTCTATAGAGGCGTGAATTCATCTCACATTTACTCTATTCAAGTCTGTGTATAAATTCTCCAAATTCCCGAGAGCATAGAAATTGATCGTGTCAGTGATCAATTTGACGATCTACGAATAAAGATCTCAAGGAAGATCGAATAGAGGAGAAAGATCACGACGGCAATCAATGGTAACCATTTTTCCCGCATCTGGGAACATATCAATGGTTGAGCATCAACCCGTAAGAATCAACGGTGTGGAATGATTGAGTTGCAGAATCGAGGAAAAAGAAAATTGTGATCCCGCATCCCGCATGTGGAATGGACCGTTGCAGATCTAAGTAGTTGTGGAAAAGATATTTTGGGAAGCAGCATCCCACATCTCGCATCGCGCAAGTTGCGGAAGGAAATCTGTGGGGAACATAATTTACCAAAGGGAATTTTCGCATCCCACAAGATGTGGAAAGGAGAATTGTGGAAAGAGATCCGCGAGGAACAGAATTGGCAGAAAGATGTTTCCCGCATCTCATGTGTGGAATAGACCGCTGCGGAAGGATATTTCTCTCAGGAAATTGGACCTAATAATCGAAGTATTGGACATATTTGGTTATTCAGGACATCCCTTCTTGTCCTCTAATCGCCTGCTAAATATCTCCTAATTGGGAAATCAGTGGCTATCTTGCCTCCTTTTGCAATCCCACGTCATTCTTTCCCTTTGTAATCGTTTCTTACACAAGTTTCGACTCCATTTACCCATGGTTCCTTTCCCCCGGTAATCCCACCATGCACCTCTCCTCAACATACTTTTCCCCATTCAGAATCCTAGCCCCCTGATCATGTTGATTGAAAATCCTATGCAGAGTAGACTCTGGTGACACACAAGATTTACAACCTTATGTGGAGTAGACTCTGGTGCCAAATGAGAGATCCCTCTCTGACTATGGAGGGACGGAGGTGCAGTCTAAAGCGGTTCTTCTGTTTCCTGGGAGCGGCCTCCCCTCGCTCGACCTTGGGGGCTCAATTCTCGGTGCCAACAAACTGGCATCGTTGTCAGGGCCGAACTTGAAGATCCTCCCTGGGAAGAACGACAAAGATTTAGATATGGTTGTTGATGGTGAACAATCAGCCAGACATCAAGAAGGTTGAGCACTTTTCACCTGTCGACTCCACTCTTGAAGGATTCAGACTTCAACGACTTCGCTGGTGATGTGACCTAGAAATCTAATGACCGAGGAAGGCTGGTAGATCCCCCCCGAAAAATGGACCCCTCATAAATCTTAGAAATGCATGGCAGAAGGTCCAAGCACTCGAGTCCGCGTTTCTTCTAGGATGCCTTATCATATCTTGTAAGTTTGCTCTTATCCTTTCTTAGATTTATCAAAAGAACCTTCTATAGCCCAGCTCATCCTGAGCAGAGCCATGAATATGTTCCTGTTTATCCTTCTTTACAAACCGAAAGCGTTGCATCATCTTGTACATCTGATTTTGGCCTAGATCTTTATCTGAGGGTGCCCGATGTCAAAGGACACCCCCGTGAAATTCATGAAACCTCGGATGATAGTTTAGCTATCGTACCTAACCTTGTCTCCCCCATTTCTCCAAGCCAATATAAACCACTACAATTGCCTCCTATCCTCCATGATTTTCCCGCAAAATATTACAAGTACCTCCCCAAGTTCGATGGAGAATCTGAGAACTTGACTGCTGAGAAACATGTACAAGCCTTTCAGCATTTCTCTGACCTTTTCGAGATAGAACATGACGATGTCTGCATGCGGGTTTTCGCTCTATCCTTTCAAGGAGATACCAAAGCCTGGTTTAAATACTTGCATCCTAAGTCCTTCAACACTTGGGAAGATATTTCTTGCACATTCTTAAAGTTTTGGGGTAGGAGAAGGCCACTGGAGCAAATACTTTCAGAGTTTTATTCCCTGAGGAGGCATGAGGGGGAGGCCATATCTAGTTTTAATAGAATATTCACAAGCTTTTATTATAACATACCTAAGGGAATTCAACCTCTTGAGAACACTGCTAAGATCTATTACGCAACTGCCTTTTCCCCTGACCCGTCCTTGCTTCTTTTGGAGAGAAAATCAACCACCTTGCAGTAGATGTTCGCTGATTGTTTGGAGGTTGAGGAAAACCTTGAGATGTCCAAGAAATCGTCAGTTTAGGACGGTGGTGGTGAAATAAAAGATACATACAAATTGGTTGGGCCCTACAAGGAGAAGGAGGAAGCCTCTAGCCCGTCAAATATCTCTCATGGTATGCAGAAAGATGACCGATCTGAGGATGGAATAGGCAATCTTCCAGGATTATTCTCTGAATATGGTAACCCACCCCGCCCCTGGTAAACTAGGTACGATTTTAAGAATGAGTTTGGTGCGCCTGTGTACGACGAATATGAAGAAGAGTACCTGCAGAATATACCTGACGAGCCAGCTGTTGAAACAACACCTTATAATAAAAGAAATCAAAGTGCAATGCAAAATCAGGCGGTCGAAGCGGGAAAATATGATGAGGGAACTGGAGGTGATAGCCTACCCTTATGTTATGCCTCTTTTGAATTGATACGACACATGGTTAAGGCCTCCAAGAAAAAGCAGAAAGAAATAGAGGTGATGCAGGCCAGAAGCTTGTACAAAAATGAAGATGGATGTAGCAGTTTACAGATAAACACTTTTTCTGATACTCTGCCTTCAGGAATGCCACCTCACATAGAAGGAGTATGCCTACTCGATTCCACTAGAGAAGTTTAAGACCTCCCTCTCGAAGCACATCAGGCCCTTATTACAGAAATTTCGAGCGGAGAGAGGGATATTCCATTGGAGAGAGATTCTATAGGTCCTCGTCTGCAATCTTTGAAGTGTCATCCTAAAGACTCCCTAGAAGCAGGAAGCTCCGAACAACTTTCCCATGAGCAGGTGATAGAGCATGTTGGAGGTTGTCGTGATTTATATGACCCCTTGGTCGAATACATGGAGGGTCTGGGTGAAGGCAATGATTGGTCGCATCGTTGCCTTAAAGATGAGTTTGTTTATCATTTCCTTCTTCCATTATCTGTTTCATTTTTGTCCATCAAGCACCATACAAGAACAAGAATATTACACAAGTTGCTTGATTGGTTTCATTGGAAGTATGATTTCACTTAATCAGACTTGTGTACAAAGTTAGGTAGAGTAGGTAGGAGAAAATAAGCTCAGTTGTTATCGATCATTTCCTTCATTACTATTTTCAGTTTGTTTTCATTTTTAGTTACCAACGCAGGTTTACAGTCACCAGCATGATTTGCAAGAGTGGCATGAATTCGATAAAGCAGTGGCATGGAGATGTCAAAGAAAGACTGAAGTTGGCCCAATGGTTTTGGCACTTGGTCTACGGAGGGTTCTTTGCTACCTCACTAGGAGGATAGCAGCCCTCGTGGAGCAAGTTGTTAACACTCTGGTTTTAACAGATTGATATAAGGGCTTGAAGGAGGTTTGGTAGGGGTCCCATTCCCTCAAATTTCATGTGACCACCCTTCAATGAGGAAAGCGGCAGGTGTGTTGTTAACATTGGGCAGGGTTCATAATTAAAGGCTGTGATTGATTGGAGGTGGATCAACGGCTCCAAACTGCTTCGCGCGAGCAAATATGCACGATCAAGACTTCCGTCCCAGATTGCGAAACATGCTAATGATCGGAGGCCTTCGACGGTTGAAATGAGATCCGAGGAAGATCTGCGGCCTAAATTAATTTCGTGATCTCTACTTGTGCGGGTAAAACTGCAATTTCAAATCACAAAAAAGTGGTAGAGGTCGCGAAGATCAACGGCCGCGATGAGAAAATGGATAAATATACGTCTATGATTAATTTCACAATGCGAACTAGCATGGACAAACATCTAAGTTTCCTATTGCAAAAGACAATGGGGCCCACTGAGATCGATGACTGCATGAAAGGTCTATCTCAATCAACGATTAAGAATGTGTCACGATCCAAAACTACTCGCGGTGTTCAGAAGAGAAAAGTTGGCGGCAGGATGAATGGAACGTGGATGGTGGACATAAAATATTCCTTTGATCGAATGACTGATAAGACTCCTTAGGTACAGATTTCCCATCCAGTGTGGAGATGACAGTGGAGGAGACGTTCACGCGTGTAATCTGCACTCTTGTGGGTTGGCCGATTTCTTCGACGCCATTTGTAGCACATGCAGCGGTGGAATCATCCATGTGGAAGAGTCATATCATGAAAGGATAGGTTGCTTTTGTGTGAGTTCGCCTACGAAAATGAGGAAAGTAGCCGGAAAATCCACTGCTCACACGAGGAAAATCCAACGCGATGTGGGGGACCATTCCGTTTCCCACTTCAAAGGAACAAGGAAACGTGGGAGCGTCCACTTCATGAAATATGCAACATAGATCTATTGTACCAGATGGTGTCCACAACTACTTCCCACAGCAAATAGTAAGGCGCCATGGCCAATGAAACTAAATGACTAGATCCCCAGCAAGTAAAGGATCGCTCTGCTCGCACCTTCGCACATGTTGAGACCAGATACACTCGATGAAAAAATATGTAGGAATGTTGACCAGCCTTTGCAAAGATCAGTCTCGAAGCCCTATAAACACTACCTTCAGTTCAACAAGAGTGAACTAACATATCTCTAGAGCCCGAGTTCTATTTCTCCACGAATCCACAAATGCCTGATAGAGTTTGACGATGAAGATATGGTTTGAGAAGCTTGTCTGTCTAGGGGCATTAATGGTTGGTGAGAAGGTTCCATACTCACTTGTCACCTTGGTATTTGCATACCAATAATGACACTAGCGATCGAGGCCTAGACGTGATACCCACGTCTCCAACGACGCGAGGTCTGGACACTTACTTCCCGTAAGTGTTTCTTCAGGAACCCCTGATAGCATTGCACCCACCAAAGCCTCCACAGAAGGGGACAGTCATTGACTGTTCCATGTATAAACATTTTTTTATATGGGAGAGTTAGGGGTTTAAAGCCCTAACAACTCGGTTTGTGAGTTCCACTTACCAGGGGTGATGGGGCTGGTGTAGATACACTACACCCTTGTGCCTGTGGGAGAGCTCACCTCACTAGAGGTGAGGAGTACAAGAATGACAAACCACCCCATAGGTGTGTCTCAACCAGAAGCGATGTGACACTTCTTCCAAAGACCACAGGTAACAGTGTTACCTAGAGAGGAAGGAGGTGGTGGATGTGGTGGGACTAGTGAAGGAGGCCAACCACTTTGCCAGCGTGTGACCATGCAGAAAGATGCATTTGAACACGGTGGAAGCACACGTTTCGGGCAGAGAGGGAGGCATCATCTCATCATCTGTCATGATGTCCAGACACGTCAAGCTGTTACCCAGACTAAATGCGGCCACTAGCGCCATAATATTTGTTTATATTTGTAAAACATAGTGATATTTCACTCCTTGCACTATTAACTCATGATGGGGACTTGTAACAGCTTTAATTCGGTAGTCTTAGCAATAGGATTGTATAAAAACGCTCCCAATAGAGGGATAAAAGAGTTAGTGAATTGGATTGGGAAACATTCCCGGGCTGAGGCTCCCCATTTGTAAAACTTGATACCTATGTATGAATAAATTGCAATGAAAGAAATGTTTCTCATGGTAGACATTGATGTGTCATTGCTTTTCCCAATATGTATTTTCCTTTACATGTAAATGTGTTTCCTGTTTCAATTCCAGTTTGTTGATTGCTTTTATCTGCAACTTAGTGTATAACGGTTAGGAATTCATACTCGCTATGCTCCTACTGTTGTTTCAGGAATTTATCAATGGTTCTTCTAAATTTGCATGGAATTCATCTCGCTGGTGCTCCATTGGATGGACTGTCCCTTCTTGTCGTCTAATCGCCCTCTAAATATTTCCTGATTGGGAAATCAGCGGATATCTTGCCTCTGTTTGCAATCCCATGTCATTCTTTCCCTTTGTAATCGTTTCTTACATAGGTTTCGAATCCATTTTCCCATGGTTCCTTATCCCTGGTAATCCCACCATGCACCTCTCCTCAACATACTTTTCCCCATTCAGGATCCTAGCCCCCTAATCATGTCGATTAAAAAACCTATGCGGAGTAGACTCTGGTGACACACAATATTGACAACCTTATGTGGAGTAGACTCCGATGCCAAACGAGAGATCCCTCTTTGACTGCGTAGGTCCAGAGGTGTAGTCTAATCCTAGGAGCGGCCTCCCCTTGCTCGACCTTGGGGGCTCAAATCTCAGTGCCAATAGAATGTTTTTGGCATCTATGGCTACGCATGTTCCTTACTATGGGATGGAAAGTTCCAAAGTGGTTCATGAGACACTCAAATGTTTCAATGTTTATGAATTCAAAAAGATGGGAAGTAGAAGTTCAACAAAGGAAAGAACATTGAGGAGATGCAGATAATTAAATTTCAATTGAGGTAGACCATATGTATGTTTCATATTATTATGAATTAAAGTTACTTGCACTACAAAAAAATGGATTTAGCATCATATTTCAATGTAATTTTTTTCCCAATTATGGTGAACGATCGCCATCTATTGCATCTTTTTTCCATCTTTTTTAACATCCATTTTTGCGTATATTTTTTGTCCTTTTAGATTCCCTTATTTGCGCCCAATTTTGCATCTTGTACTGCATATTTTTTTGCATCCTTTGTTACATCGTTGTTTGTACCCAATTTTGCATCCAATGTTACATTGAATTTTTCTCATAGTTCTACGTCTAGTGTTGCACCCAATTTAGTACTATGTTTTGCATCAAATTATGTGTCCAATTTTTCATCTAGTGTTTTGTCTAGGTTTTCATCCAGTTTTTGGACCAATATTGCATCTAGATTTGCATCCAATTTGGGGATCGATATTGCATCTAGTTTTGCGTCCATTTTAAATTTTAATTTTGCATCCCCTTTGCATCTAATTTTGCATCCCATTTTACAAATTTTTTTGTGCCATGTTTATGCCCAAATTTTTGTTCGATTTCACATATTGTTTTGCATATAGGTTTCCACCTAATGTTACATCGTAGTTGATGTCTTTTTTTTCAGATACGTTTGAGCCCAACGTTACACCTAGTGTGGAAACCAATGTTGTGCCTATTTTTGCATCCATGTTGGTGCCTAATGTTGCATCTATTTTTACATCCAACATTTTGTCCCATATTGCATCCAATGTTGCTTCTAGTTTTACATCTCATGTTTCATCTCATCTTGCATCCAATATTGTGTTTTGTTTTAAATTTTTGTTCCCGCCAAGAGTTGCTTTCAGTTGTCTTCCTAATGTTGCATCTAGTTTTACACCCAACGATATGCCCAGTTTTGTGCCAAATTTAGCTTTCCAATTTTACATCTAACCAAGAATCCTCTTTCATGTCTATTAGTACGTCTGATTTTGTGCCTAGAATTGAATCTAGTTTTGAGCCATTAATCATGTCTAGTTTTTGCATCCAATTTTGTGTTTAGTGTGATGTCCATTTTTGTGTCCACATTTGTGTTTAATGTTACGTCCACTTTTGCATCCACTTTTTCATTTGGTGTGACGTTTACATTTGTGTCATGTTTTTACTCAATTTTTCATTCACTGTTGCATCTAGCGCCCCTAAACCCCCTAACCCACCCAACATTACAATAAAATAAAAAATTTAAACCCTCCCTATTCCCCTTAACCCCTCTACACCAATACATTTAAAAAATAAAAATAAAA
>LPNX011086520.1:0-25923 GCA_001517045.1 Pseudotsuga menziesii | reverse complement strand
CTCCCCCTCCACCTCCCTTCCTCTCCACCTTCCTCCACCTTCACCTCCCCCTTCCACCTCCTCCTCCCTCCTCCACTGTGCACCCCTCCACCTCCTCCCTCCTCCCACTTCTCCATTCCCTTCACCTCATCTCTCCTCTCCACCTCCCTGTTGCTCCCATATCCTCTTCTTCCCATCTCTTCTTGACCCACTGTGAACCTCCCACCCCCTGCAGGTGACCTTCCTTACCCTCTTCCTCCCTTCCCCTTTACACCCCTCCACCTCCGCCGTCAGTTTAAGGGGATTTGCACTCCCTTGGGCGCCCAAGGGAGTGAAAATCCCATTAAACTAACGTAGGAGGGAAGACAACTCTATTTTGGAAGACAACTCTTTCAAAAATAATTCTTTAAACAACAAGTATTGGGGGAAAATGAAACCATACCTTTGATTTACATGGAAAATAAAGGGGGAAATAGCTGCTCCGAATCTCTTCTACTGGAAAATGAGGGTGATTCAAGGATTCATGACAAATTTAGCAGGATATTAGAGAAAAATGCATAATTATTTGATTTACATGGAAAATAAGGGGAAAAGTAGCTGCTACGAATCTCTTCTACTAGAAAATGGGGGTGATTGAAGGATTCATGAGAAATTTAGCAGGATATCTGGCACGAATAAAGAATTTATACCGAATTTCAATGGGCGAAATCATTATTTCTGCGCTCCCATTCATCATCGAATGGTTTGGTATATATTATTTTTTCAATAAATGTGGGATGAATTTATTGGAATTTAAAAAAAAAAAATTATATAAAAAATTCACCTAACAAATATATTAAACCCCTCTTATTTCTCCCATGGGATAAATTTTGCCCCTAAAATTATCCATCTATAGCTTTTACTGATTCTGAGTTGCCTGTAGATTCTCTTTCAAGACCTTAAGAATATATTGACTTCCCTGTATCCAATATTTTTCCTTGGCCACTCTGTTGTCTCCAAAATCCAAGTGTGTAAAGCTCACTGCTTGATAGTCACATAGAGCCTTAAAAGGTGTCATCTTAATAGACATATGGTGGATAGTATTGTAGCAATACTCCCCTAGGTGTAGACATTTAATCTATGTCGTATGTTTTCCTGATACATAACTTATCACATACCCCTCAATCCATTTATTAAAAATATTTATCTGCACATCACTCTCAGGATGATAAGTTGTTCTTGTAGCAAGTTCTGTCCCTACAAATCTAAATAAATCCTACCAGAAAGCGCTAGTGAATTTACTGCCACAATCACTTACAATGGTTTTGGGTAGCCCATGGAGTCTAAAAATATCTCTAAAAATAAGTCGACTACCTAGGATGCATACTAGTCGAAAGAAATAGAAAGAAGTGAGAAAATTCGGTCAACCGATCTACTACAACATATAAGTAGTCTCATCCCTATACCTTGGGAAATCTTGTACTGAAGTCCATGGAGATGCTTTCCCATTTCCGCTGAGGTGTCGGTAATGGATGAAGTAATCCGACTGGATGAGTGTGCTCGATTTTAATCTGTTGGAATATAGTGCATTCCCAAATGTGTTGTACTGCCTCCTCCTTAAGGAATTCCCATGAAAACCTCTCTCTGATATGTATGTAAGTCTTCAAGAACCCCTGATTCCCTAATAATGGTGATTCATGTGATTCCTATATGATCTTTTTCTTTAAAGTTGATTCTGGGATGAGGTATATCCTATTCTTGTAATAGATGATGTCGTCAATTACCCTATACCTATCATCCTCTATCTGTCCATCTGGTAATTCACAATAAATTTTTCTTTTGGAATACTCTACCGAGAGCAGAGATCTCCAATCCATAGATATGCTCATGAGTGATAATGAGGATGGTCATCTAGATAATGCATAAACTACAACATTGATATTTCCCTTAACATACTCAATTTCACGAACATATGCTTGTACCTTACTGACCAATTTCTATTGGTGCTCATTCAATTATTTATTCTTCAAGAATTATTTGAAGCTGCTATGATCTGTCTTGATTTTAACCCTACTTTCTACCAAATAATATCTGAATTTTGTTAAGGAATGTAGGATGGCTAAAATATCCTTGTCATATATAGAGTAGTGTAACTCATAGTCTTTAAGTTTCTGGATTTTGAATGCAATAGGGTGATGTTTTACATCAATACCACCCCTACTCCCTCTTCTGAAGCATCACACTCTACTATGAACTGCTGAGAGAAATATGGTAGTACCAAAACTGGAAAAAAACTCATGATTCTTTGAACATCTTCTCAAAGGTTTGTTGTGCCACTTCTATCCATGCAAATTCCCCTTTATTTGTAAAATCAGTGAGTGGTGTGACAAATTGGGAGAATCCTTTTACGTATCTCTTGTAATATGTGCAAAGACCTAAGAATCCCTTTAGTCCTGTCATTGTCTTTGGTGTGGGCCAATCCAAGATAGCACGAAGCTTTTCCATGTGAACTTGTACCCCCTCTACTCTGATTATATGCCTTAGATACAAGATCTCTTCCATACCAAACTCACACTTAGACATTTTCACGTAAAGAGACCATTCTTCTAGAATTTTTAGTACCTCATCCAAGTCTTTCAAATGTTCCTCCGGAGTTTTACTATAAATCAAAATATCATCAAAGAATGCCAGTAAATATTTCTGTAACTGAGCCCTGAAGGTATGCTTCATGCAAGATTGGAAAGTTTTTGTCACATTTGTGATTCCAAATGGCATGACTAGGAATTCATAGTTCCCATAGTGGCAACAGGAAGCTATCTTGGAAATGTCTTGATCCCCTACTCGAATCCGATGGTACCTTGATCGAAGATTAATATTTGGAAAGTATTTTTTGCCTAGCAGCTCATCCATTAATTCATCAATCCCAAGGATGGGATAATTTTTTTATGGTCTTCTTGTTGAGTCATCTGTAATCAATACACATTCATAAGGTTCCATCTTTGTTTTTAACCAAGACCACTAGAAATGCAAATGGACTAGAAATCGAATGAATATATTCTAGTTCTAGTAATTCCTTGATCGTCTTCTTGGTCTCATCCTTTCATCTTTTGGGATGTTTGTATGGAGTGGTGATGAGTTCCTATGTACCCTCCTCCAACTCAATAATATGCTCGAATCCCCTATTTGGTGGTCGACCTGCTGGAATATCCCTAAATACCCTCTCATTTTATGCAATAGTGTCTAAATATCTATTGGATGTTGGGTGTTGTGATCAGGACCTCCATTCTTTCTAATGATACTGGTTTGGGGGGATAAGTGTTCATGCCTCTCAAAACTACCTGTTTTCCATCCTACCCCTAGAATTCCATTTCCATTGCGTTGGAATGTGTTACCACCTAAGTTGTACTTAGTCGTTTTTATCAAGTGAGCCTGGTGAACCGGACAGGGATAACTTGTTCGAACTTTAGAGAACCTTCAGTCTTGCTTCCGGGAAGCTTTATTGTATCATATCACATGTTCATACCCCATGGGGGAATTGTAATAAATTTTCTAGCATGATAGTGTCTGTAAAAGACTCGGTCTCTTAGACTTCATTTGTCAATCCAATCAGTCCAGGGTGTTTTTTCCCTTGGTTATTATTGGTTGTTGAATAAACGACTGATAATTTTTGAGTTTTTCATTCCATACCTCCAAAGTTGGGGTGGTCGGCTTGGAATTTGTGCCTATTGAGGTTATTGGAGTCTATGTGTCAATGTGTAAGCATGCTAGACATCTTTTTTGAGTCATATGAACATGTCTAAGTCCCCCTAGGTGTTTTTCAATTTTTCAATTTTTCAGTTTTTTCAAGGTTTTTTTATTAAATTTTAATTTTTCCAAAACTTAGGCTATTTTTTAATAGTTTAATTGGAAAAATTGAGTCTGTAATAAAAGTGGGACAAATAATCAGTTTCAGTCATGTAGGTGCTCATTTTGAATCTAAGAGCACCATGTAAACCCATTGACCCATTTTTTCCTAAGTTTTGTGTGATCTTCCATCACTCAGGCCAGAAAGCCCCAAAAATCAATTATTGATTATTTTAATTAATAAATTGATGAATAATGGAGCAAATCCAGAATCAAATAAATCAATGGATTCTCAACTGATTTGACTGAATTCAATCAGATCTGGAGCAGATTGACTGGATCTGACAAATCCTTGACTGAAGGAGGGGATCAATTCAGATCCAGAGTTGATCTACAGTGGTCTTTATGGGGAATTTCGCCCTCCCTCTCTCCTCAACACGTTTTTGGCTCAACTGGATGATTTTTGGTGGATTCTTCAGTGTTTGGGCCGATGTGTCAGTGTATGGGTTGATGTGTCAGCCAGATCAGGCCCCCGCTTGGTAAGTAGGCTCAGTTCAGCCTCAGTTCTACATTGATGAACTATCCATCAAAGGATTTCACTTGATTCCATGAGGAATTGCGCCCCCCCCTGGGCTATATGGCCTGCAAATTGTATAAATCAAGGCACAGCCTCCTCTTCCAAGCTAGTTAGAGCTGGACTGAAGGGCTTTCCATTGTAATTGTGTACTGATCTTATTTTGTTGAATAAAGAAAAGCTTTGGAGGCTCAATTGTGGAGTATCTTTCATGTGTGGATTGTCATTGTCTTGCTGCAATCGAGGTGAAATTGTTATTTTTCCAGTTTTTTGCACTTAATTATTGTCTCCCTGAATGGTTTCTTAAATCATAAGGATAGATAATTGTAAGTAAGCTTACTTACTTTCTATTTGCTGCATATGTTTGAATGAGTTAATACCTGTATGTTAAATAAGGTTATTTTCATAATGTATCATCCCTTTCTCATATGTATCTTCAGATCTGATAGTTCTGTATGCAGGAATTGTGTTGTAGGTTACAGGTTTGCCGTAGCTAGAAGATCTATGGTTCAGGTTTGATTCCATTGATTTCCAGCAGAGATTGCTAAGATCGTGCCCCTCGGTGCTTCTCTACCAAGGTCCCTCTGCAGATCTGCTTCAACAACAAGCACCTTTCTTCCCCTTTCTCTCCTTTAAATTTATTAAACTTCCTTCAAACTGGTTACTTTAAGGTCTCTTTTTAAATCTGATCTATCTCATAAATAAAAGCATACATAGATATAATTATCAATATCCCTTCAATTTTCTAGATCTTAGCTTCATTGTGCACATAAAGTTCAAATTCAAGAGATCTAGCTAAAATTGCCTTAGTTTCGCAAGTATTTTAGTGAAGAATCAATATCTTGCTGTTAAGGTAGTTTCATTTGCTGTTCAATAATTTCAATATTATGCAATATCAGTGCTGTTAATTGGCTGTGCAAACAGCAGGCCAAGATCCCAAGGAAAGCTTGCTTTCCTTGGTTCCCTTTTCGTCGGTTTAACTAGTTTAATTTCATTAATTTTTTGAGATAAAGTAGGCTGACCCAAAGGCACTCTTAAAGTGCTTTGGGGAATTTTTTATTCTAATTCACTCACTTTCATTTATCAGGTCTGACAGAGAAGAAAAGAATCTGCTGTCCAAAGTGGCTTTTGGAGCGCTCAAATCCCCCCCAGGGGGCTCTCTTTCGTCACATAATTTGTAATTGTTTTGCATAAACTGTAATATCTTGGTTTCAGCCTGTATAAGGACCAAGAAAGATATATTTTATCAGTGCTTTGATATTGTAACCTCTATAATAAAATCATCCTTTGAATAGGCTCTTTCGAGCCCATTCCCCATCCCCCATGGGGGGATTCGCGTCGGTGCCTTTTTCATCTTTTTCTGCTTATTTCCTTTACTAGAATTCATCTGATTGGTAGGGTAGTATATTTGATATTTTTTTTAATTCCATATTCCATATCTTATTTTCAAAAGTAATCATAATACTTACCCCACGATTTCCCGAGTGACTCGCAAGGGGAAAGAGATTCGTGGTAGGATTAATCAGAAAACCGCATTTGTGTAGTTGTGTTATTTTCTCATCTTTTGTTTATCAGCATTTTAAAATTTACCCCTCCTTGATTCCCCGATTGAGATGCACTTGGATCGAAAGAGGTTCTTGGAGGCTTTTCTTTTAAGCAAGAACACATCTTTTAAAACTTTTTTAAAATTTACAAGACTCCCGTGTGTATGCTCTGCACTTGGCTGCGGTTCGTCCGATCAGTCAAGATGTATGAAAAGCACTTGGGTGACTAGCATAATTAGGACTCACCTTCCCCAATTAACAAACCATCAGGTGAAAATCCAACACCTCGATCAAACCTTTACGGTGGCAAAATACCCAAAGGAAGCGAGAATGTACTGAAAAGTGACCTCGGGGCGCCGATCTCTGTCACACCCTAATGGTTGTGTTACGAACACAACCCCAGAGACTCCATTTCGGCCCACATATTCCTTGCAGGTAGCCGTATAGGCTTTGTTTTGGACATACTCCAAGTACTCTCGGGTATATCTGGAGTCCCCCTTAAGCCTAATTTAAACAACTCACACTCCAATTTTAACTTAAAACATACCAAGATGCAATCGTAAAACATTTATTCCAAACACATGCAAGCACATTGATCTCTTTTGACTCCATTTTTAAAGCACTGGTCTTTTCTTCTTCATATATATATTGTGTATCAACTTTGTGCTTTCGTGTGTATCTTTGTATCTTGTCATCTTGATTGCTTATAGTTAAAATATTCAAACTCCTAAATAACTGATTCAGTACAACATCATTACACTAAGAAATCATCCTTAGTAACTTAATAGGGTCTACCCCCCTTGGCTTCATTAGGAGTTGAGCCTAAACGAAGGAGTCAAGAATAAGGTGACAGCCTTGACTCGAGACTTGCCCCCAAGGACACACCGAGTGGCTTGAATATTTCTGCCACGTGATCCAGGTGTGTGAAAAGGCGACAACACTTTTTGGCGCCGTTGCCGGAAATAAATCTTTTTATTCCCGAGTACGACTTTTGTTTTCTTTCTTTTTGTTTTTGCTTTGTTTGATGAATGCTTAGAGTAGATCTTTAATTTTCATCTGGCGACTCCACTGACCTTTTTCCAGGTTTTATTTTTACAAAGAAAAGCAAAAAATAATTTTTTGTGAAAAGATTTATAAATGCTTATTTTTTTGTTTCACATGGCGACTCCATTGAAGGGATAAAACCCTGTTTTCTCATAAACTTGTGAAGTTTTGTTGTGTGTAGATGAGCCCATGCGACATGTTAAAACCTTTAAAGCTCATCACATGACAGCTCCACCTTTTCAGTACAAGGTTTAGCCATTATATCGAATGGATACTATTTTGGATAAATTAAAGGAGAAATTTGATGCCCAGTTAGCCTCAAGGTTTCCACCTATCGATTTCTCAAACATCCCAGGTTTTCCTAACTGTTGTGATGGTTCGACGGATGTGTATCAATGGCTTCCAATTTTTTATGGAGATCATGGTGACTCATCCATCTGGCATGTCAAATCTTTCCTTCAGTTGATTGTTGACTTCAATATTTTCCATGAAGATGATATGATGCAAATGTTTGCTAGTACTTTTGGGGGTGAGGCTTGTTATTGGTTCTATCAAGGCCTTCCTGAGAAATGCATAACTTCTTTTCCAAGCTTCCTTTGGATTTTTTTAGAGCAGTGGCATGATGGTAGGGGGAGTATGAATGGTTTAAAAAAGTTCCTTGAAACGATTTGTACCTTCTACCTATCTGGGATAGAGTATCACTCGGAAGCATATGATGGACCTTTTTCCATGATACAAAGTATTGAAGACTTGGAATCACTTCTTGAACATTTAAGTAAAGAGGAAGTCCATGATACTCCCATAAAAAAGCATCCTAGAGGTTATTTAAGAAATGAAGCAATCAAACTTCTTCTTAAAGAAAATGAAGTATCTCCCAATACACAGCAAGATTATCAGGAAGGAAAAATCCAAGATGATCATATTGAAGAGCTCCAGGAGGATCCCATGATGGAACACATTGTTGAAGACTCTCCTCATGTCACCATAGCTGAAGACATTGAAGATTTGGTGTATTCTCAAGTGTGCTGCAATGCTGATACCTTTCTAGAAATCCCTCTAGAGAAATCCATTGAGCAACACATACCAAGTGATCCCATTGAACATGTCCAAAAGGTTTCCTTGATGGAAGATAATATTGAAGATCCTCTTCATGATATCATGACAAAAGCCTATAAAGAAACCTATGATAATGACAATACAGTGTGTGGTGATACTAGACCTTGTTCTCCTCATATTGATGAAGGTTTGGAAAGTTTATTTCCTTGTAACATTTTATCTAAAGAAGATTGTTATGAATACAAGGAGGACATGGATAGGCAAGAGCATGATGCCATGGATGAAGAGTCCACCACATATGACATGGTTGGGAGTGATGAATATTGGAATTTCATAGATAATCCAACTTGTGAAAATTTTATGGAGAATCCCATCCATGATATGTCCAACAATGGGATTGTTTATTCAAAATTTTGTGGAAGTCCAATCTACGATACATCCATAGAGGGAAGCACAGATCTGGATGCCTGGGAAAACCTTAGTATGGAAGAGAATAATTCAGAATTTTCATGTGATCATTCAAAATCATACCAGGTAGAGCCGCACAAGGGTATCAGAAATGAAGACATTGAGAAACAGTATTGCGAAAAGTCAGATGTAATGCAGTCAGTGGAATATCAGTCTCAGCCATCTTTTTCACATATAGAGGTTCCTTATGATTTGGAGCTACTTGGGGCTTGTGCAACAAGTTATCATTTGATAAGCCCCGATGATCAGTATGATGATGTAGTCAATCTGCCTCATCATTCTGATTGGTATATCAGTCCTATCCAGTCATGGATAGAAGCAGCCTGCATGAGCACATACAAGTTGGGGAAGAATTTTTATGACATTATTCATGCCTATGATCTCCCATCCATCCCGCCCATCCTGAATCATCAGGCAGGTTTGCATTTTTTGAATAAGGTATCCTTACTTTGGCTGGTAACCAAAGACAAGGGAAATTTTTTTTATGTCAATAAAATGCTTAGGTGGTTACAATGGATTTCTGATTACACTTAACCCTTTTTATGGCATGCTTAGAGCAGGAAAATAAGCTCCTTGAAAGAGAGCATTTACTTTCTGCATTTCTTTTTTATACTTAGCTATAATAAAACTTTGCTTATTTCAGTTAGTTACATTTATGTTGTTTAAATAAATCAACTTAATGGTTCATTTGGTTATTTATAAAACTTGTGCTACTGAGGTTTTTTGTCAGGTTGAGATGTTTTTACAGGGTATATAAACCAGATATTCTGATATTCTCGTATCCTCTCCTTGCCTTAAAGACCAGATCGAGCACACATCCCACAGTCGGAGCCAGAATGTTACCACCTAACTTGTACTTAATGGTTTTTATCAAGTGAGCCTGGTGAACCGGACAGGGATAACTTGTTCGGACTTTAGAGAACCTTCAGTATTGCTTCCGGGAAGCTTTATTGTATCATATCACATGTTCATACCCCATGGGGGAATTGTAATAAATGTTCTAGCATGATAGTGTCTGTAAAAGACTCGGTCTCTTAGACTTCATTTGTCAATCCAATCAGCCCAGGGTGTTTTTTCCCTTGGTTATTATTGGTTGTTGAATAAACGACTGATAATTTCTGAGTTTTTCACTCCATACCTCCAAAGTTGGGGTGGTCGGCTTGGCATTTGTGCCTATTGAGGTTATTAGAGTCTATGTGTCAATGTGTAAGCATGCTAGACATCTTTTTTGAGTCATATGAACATGTCTAAGTCCCCCTAGGTGTTTTTCAATTTTTCAATTTTTCAAGGTTTTTTATTAAATTTTAATTTTTCCAAAACTTAGGCTATTTTTTAATAGTTTAATTGGAAAAATTGAGTCTATAATAAAAGTGGGCCAAATAATCAGTTTCAGTCATGTAGGTGCTCATTTTGAAGCTAAGAGCACCATGTAAACCCATGGACCCATTTTTTCCTAAGTTTTGTGTGATCTTCCATCACTCAGGCCAGAAAGCCCCAAAATTCAATTATTGATTATTTTAATTAATAAATTGATGAATAATGGAGCAAATCCAGAATCAAATAAATCAATGGATTCTCAACCGATTTGACTGAATTCAATCAGATCTGGAGCAGATTGACTGGATCTGACAAATCCTTGACTGAAGGAGGGGATCAAATCAGATCCAGAGTTGATCTACAGTGGTCTTTATGGGAAATCTCACCCTCCCTCTCTCCTCAACACGTTTTTGGCTCCACTGGATGATTTTTGGTGGATTCTTCAGTGTTTGGGCCGATGTGTCAGTGTATGGGTTGATGTATCAGCCATATCAGGCCCCTGGTTGATAAGTAGGCTCAGTTCAGCCTCAATTCTGCATTGATGAACTATCCATCAGAGTTTTTCACTTGATTCCATGAGGAATTGTGCCCCCCCTGGGCTAGATGGCCTGCAAATTGTATAAATCAAGGCACACCCTCCTCTTCCAAGCTAGTTAGAGCTGGACTGAAGGGCTTGCCATTGTAATTGTGTACTGATCTTATTTTGTTGAATAAAGAAAAGCTTTGGAGGCTCAATTGTGGAGTATCTTTCATGTGTGGATTGTCATTGTCTTGCTGCAATCGAGGTGAAATTGCTATTTTTCCAGTTTTTTGCACTTAATTATTGTCTGCCTGAATGGTTTCTTAAATCATAAGGATAGATCATTTTAAGTAAGCTTACTTACTTTCTATTTTCTGCATATGTTTGAATGATTTAATACCTGTATGTTAAATAAGGTTATTTGCATACTGTATCATCCCTTTCTCATATGTATCTTCAGATCTGATAGTTCTGTATGCAGGAATTGTGTTGTAGCTTACAGGTTTGCCGTAGCTAGAAGATCTATGGTTCAGGTTTGATTCCATTGATTTCCAGCAGATATTTCTAAGATCGTTCCCCTCGGTGCTTCTCTACCAAGGTCCCTCTGCAGATCTGCTTCAACAACAAGCACCTTTCTTCCCCTTTGTCTCCTTTAAAATTATTAAACTTCCTTCAAACTGGTTACTTTAAGGTCTCTTTTTAAATCTGATATATCTCATAAAGAAAATAATACATATATCTAATTATCAATATCCCTTCAATTTTCTAGATCTTAGCTTCATTGTGCACATAAAGTTCAAATTCAAGAGATCTAGCTAAAATTGCCTTAGTTTCGCAAGTATTTTAGTGAAGAATCAATAGCTTGCTGTTAAGGTAGTTTCATTTTCTGTTCAATAATTTCAATATTATGAAATATCAGTGCTTTTAATTGGCTACGCAAACAGTAGGCCAAGATCCCAAGGAAAGCTTGCTTTCCTTGGTTCCCTTTTCGTCGGTTTAACTAGTTTAATTTCATTAATTTTTTGAGATAAAGTAGGCTGACCCAAAGGCACTCTTAAAGTGATTTGGGGCATTTGTTATTCTAATTCAATCACTTTAATTTATCAGGTCTGATATAGAAGAAAAGAATCTGCTGTCCAAAGTGGCTTTTGGAGCGCTCAAATCCCCCCAGGGGGCTCTCTTTCGTCACATAATTTGTAATTGTTTTGCATAAACTTTAATATCTTGGTTTCAGCCTATATAAGGACCAAGAAAGCTCTGTTTTATCAGTGCTTTGATATTGTAACCTCTATAATAAAATCATCCTTTGAATAGGCTCTTTCGAGCCCATTCCCCATCCCCCCTGGGGGGATTCGCGTCGGTGCCTTTTTCGTCTTTTTCTGCTTATTTCCTTTATTAGAATTTATCTGATTGGTAGGGTAGTATATTTGATCTTTTTGTTAATTCCATATTCCATATCTTATTTTTAAAAGTAATCATAATACTTACCCCACGATTTCCCGAGTGACCCGCAAGGGTAAAGAGATTCGTGGTAGGATTAATCAGAAAACCGCATTTGTGTAGTTGTGTTATTTTATCATCTTTTGTTTATCAGCATTTTAAAATTTACCCCTCCTTTATTCCCCGATTGAGATCCACTTGGATCGAAAGAGGTTCTTGGAGGCTTTTCTTTTAAGCAAGAACACATCTTTTAAAACTTTTTTAAAATTTACAAGACTCCAGTGTGTATGCTCTGCACTTGGCTGTGTTTCATCCGATCATTCAAGCTGTATCAAAAGCACTTGGGTGACTAGCATAATTAGGACTCACCTTCCCCAATTAACAAACCATCAGGTGAAAATCCAACACCTTGATCAAACCTTTACGGTGGAAAAATACCCAAAGGAAGCGGGAACCTACTGGAAAGTGACCTCGGGGCACCGATCTCTGTCACACCCTAACGGGTGCATTACGAACACAGCCCCAGAGACTCCATTTCATCCCACATATTCCTTGCGGGTAGCCGTATAGGCTTTATTTTGGACATACTCCAAGTACTCTCGGGTATATCTGGAGTCCCCCTTAAGCCTAATTTAAACAACTCACACTCCAATTTTAACTTAAAACATACCAAGATGCAATCGCAAAACATTTATTCCAAACACATGCAAGCACACTGATCTCTTTTGACTCCGATTTTGAAGCACTGGTCTTTTCTGCTTCATATATATATTGTGTATCAACTTTGTGCTTTCGTGTGTATCTTTGTATCTTGTCATCTTGATTGCTTATAGTTAAAATATTCAAACTCCTAAATAACGTATTCAGTACCACATCATTACACTAAGAAATCATCCTTAGTAACTTAATAGGGTCTACCCCCCTTGGCTTCGTTAGGAGTTGAGCCTAAACGGAGGAGTCAAGAACAAGGTGACAACCTTGACTCGAGACTTGCCCCCAAGGACACACCGAGTGGCTTGAATATTTCTGCCACGTGATCCAGGTGTGTGAAAAGGAGGCAACAGAATGTGTAGTATATTTTCATATTGAATAGATCCATTGAACCCCTAGTACTACATTTGTATCAACCACATTCACCACATAAAATGATTCTTTCATATTTTAGTTTCCTAATGTTACATTCAATGTGGGAATCCAATACTTCCACTCCATGCTATTATTACTTGCTACTACTATAGTGAATCCCTCAAATTTATCTTTTTGAATACCTTTCTTAGCCACCCATGCTGCATCAATGAAGTTGAGGGTTTCTCCCCCATCAATCAATACACCTACCCTATGACCCTGTACTACTCCTATGACCCTAAGAGTATGAAACCTAGGTACTTTGGATAATGTAGCAATAACTCCCTCTAGTGTTTCTCCTTGAAGTGACTCCTCCTTTACCACCCTCAATTTCTTTGTTGTTTCCTTTTCAGATTCTTCCCCTTCATTGTCTGAATAGACCTCCGATGTAGTGGGCCTTGGCCTTCCCTAAGAACTACCATGTCTTTGGAGGGTCAGAGTTTCCTGTTTATGAGGTTTCTTCTTGTAAGGAGGATTTGGGTGGCACAGTTACCAGGCCTAGAGCCTCTGGTGGTGATTTCTATGGTGATATTTTTAGAGTTGTTGATGAAGTTTCTAGTAGTTTTTGTGAAGAATCAGCAACCAAAAGTTCAATTTAAATGCCCTCAAGATCCAGATCAAAATCATCATCATCTTTGTAGCAAAGCTTTGAGAAGCCGAGTCCGCATCAGCCTCCATTGTCTTGGATTGCATAGGACCATTTTTTTCTGCATTCACTTCAAAGCTCAAGTTCGTGCTCTATTATTAGATGCCTATGTTTTGTTGTAAAAATGATCATACTCTTTATTTTTAAAATCTGCTTCTAAATTTCTATTAATAATGCATATCACAAAGGAAAATGTGCTAGGGTCAGGATGCCAACACATGGAAAAATCAAGGGTACTTTGAAATCCCCCTATGAATTATATCCTCAAATATTTTCATCATACGAAGTCGACATACTACTACTAAACAGTTCTATGCATAATTACCAAAATTTAAGTCTTGGAGTAAACTGGACCAATAAATAACCATTAATTATATTCATCTTATATTAACCATTCAGTTCTAGAATGTCTATTGATTTAGGAATTTGTAGATAACTATATAAGATACCTTATGTCATCTAGATGTTGGAGCCTTAAATTGTTTTTTTGCTAAGAAAATGTTTTGAATAGCTCTTATGATTGTGTAGGCCAACTGATCTCTCTCCAAAGCAGGATAGGTATCTCCTCTTTGGCCTCCCTTGTAGAAGAGGGGTGAGCTATCCCAATTGATATTCAAATGATGTTTCTGTTATTTCAAGCACTTGCTCCTCCCCTTCCGTAACTAACTTTACAGAGCCACTTGGTGTAGCTTATTCCCATTTCTACAAGCCTCAGGAATTTAGTAATGGGACATGCAAGGAGAAAATGGATGATATTTTTGGTGGCTTCCCTTAGCAAAGGAATTTATCCTTCCTGAAATATTCCCAGAAAACAGAAGAGACTTCCAATGATTTTAGGATTGAAACAACACTTAGAAACCTGGATACATCAGATATATATGACAAAAAATACCTCGTTCTCCTAAACACCATGAGGAAAAGCTCAACAAAATGTGGGTACAATGTTGGATAACATTGCAATATCTTAGCACCTAAGGAGCATATGCATCGTATGATGCAACATCTTCCCTCTCCCACACATTCAGAGTCCCCCTCTACACCACAGAAAATGAAAACTTCGATAGATTGGATGCCAAAACTTAATGATTTGTTTGTCAATAAGAAAAGAGGCTTGTATTCTATCTCTTCTTGGGTTTATTCATATCTTTATCCAACCATAGAAGGTAGTAATGGGACCCAATAAAAACTTCAAAGGTCAATATTGGAAACTCTGGGAGAAAACTTACTAGATTATGGAGAAGGATATAATGTTATTGAAGCACATGTAATTGAAATTGACTCCGAAAGAAAAGATAATTTTACTTTCCATGATGAAAATGAAGATTATGCAGATGATAATATGATGCTAGATGCTTCAGACATAGAATTGAAAGAGTACATAGCATAGAAAAATGAGAAGCTTTAGTCTGGAAGGTGGGAAGAACGGCATGAGGAATTGATTGAAGGCAGTCAAGGACCTAAGGAGAAAGATTCTCAAGCACTAGTACAAAAAATTACTAAAGCTGATGGGAATACATAAAGTACAATACAAGGTTGCAATGGTGTTGTTACAAATAAAGCGGAAAGAATGCAAAATCCATCTACTAAAGGTGTACCTCAAGGGAATTTTTAAAATTCTGAGGATCATGGAAGAGAATGGATAAATTAGTTCAATCATAGATCACATTTACATCAACAACTATTTTGTATGAAAGAGACAGGGGGACATGCACAGGAAATAAAATCTCATCCACTTGAAGGCCACTGTAACCCAATCAATGCACACCAAATATTGACAACAGAAGTTCCAAATGATGTTCTAACTATTTATAACCATCATGCAATGCATCAAGATGACATGGAACCCTTATTTCATACACCAGAATTACAAGGTGCTTCTTTAATTGACACAACCTTTGATATAGTAACTATGGTGGGGGTCACCAAGAGTTCTATGCAGTTCTATGCATAATGACAAAAATTTAATTCTCGGAGAAAACTGGACCAATAAATAACCATTTATTATATTCATCTTATATTAACCATTTAGTTATGGAATGTCTCTTTCAACAACTATTTTGTATGAAAGAGACAGGGGGACATGCATAGGAAATAAAATCTCATCCATTTGAAGGCCACTGTAACCCAATCAATGCACACCAAAGACTGACAACAGAAGTGCCAAATGATGTTCTAACTTTTTATAACCAGCATGCAATCCATCACAATGACATGGATGTTGATGTAATTGTAACTTTGGAATGTATTCATCTGTATATCTTATGTATTGTACCGATATGTTTAATCCAAGATGTGTCTGTAATGTAATTGAGTCATGTCATACCCCGATGTTTATTCTGGGAATTTTCTATAATCTAAACAAGTCATGTCAAGTCATTATGGGTAACCCTCCTATTGGTCAAGGGTTAAAGTCCCCACAATTATAGGACCCTTGGGTTATTATACTATCCTAGAGATGTCGACCCTAGGTGATTCATTGTAAGTCAAGGGAAATAGTCCCCACCATTGTGTTAAGGATAACCATACTTGTTGGTCAGAGGAGGCAAAGTCCCCACAAGCTGTGGGGCACTAGGGTTATTAGACACTCCTAGAGATGTCGGCTCTAGTAAGTAATTGTTAAGTGAGGCCGACATGTTGGAGTGGGTTTAAAGTGAACAAAAGAATATAAATAGAGAGTGATCCTTTCTATTCATCACACACACACTCACTCATTGGGGTGCATGAGTGAGAGGAGAAGTTGTTGGGACAAGAGAAAGACTGTTGTTGTCGGGAGATCATCTTTATGTTTTCGGGTTTTACTTTTGGTTCTGATTCTATCTCTGAGGAAGTTGCGCGGTTTTCTCCTTTATGGTTTCCCAAAGGAAAATTCTTTGTGTCTCTTGTCTCTTGTGTTTATTGCTGTGCATGTTATTCTCTTAGCTAAAGATCCTAAGATCATAATGCTAGCTTGAATGACAAAAATATAACATGGCATCAAAGGTAACTTGAGAAGAAGACATTGTGTAGCTGTAGAAGCTAGGGATTCTTACTTTTTGGGTCTCTCTCCACAATACATCAGCAAAAGTATGCTACGCTGACTCTCCATTGAAGGGTGTATCTTTCTGTCGAAGCAGAATTTGATTTCGAGCATTTTCAGTTTTTGGTGCGGGAAATTAGGGCTTCTTATAGAAGAGGGATTTTTGAGTGAGCCCAGAATAGGATTTCTCTCCTCATAAAAATTGAAGTTTAGATACCTGGATCAATATTTTTGGTTGGGTGAAACTCCAGGAAAGTCAAACCCTAGTTTGACCTCGAGCTGGAAAAACCCTAAATACTAAAACTGCTACGTTTTTGTACATTCTCTATATCTATATATTGGAAATGGATCAGGCACTAAAAATTGCAGCGGCTGAAGATAAAATCTTTATTTACATTGTGTCAAAAATTTTGCCTCACATTCACTACCTTCTGGGAGATATGATCCCTCCAAGTTAGGGTTTTAGTCTCTTTTAGAATTCATCCCTAAACAGGACACCTAGGGAGAATTGCTATATCTTGAGCTACAAAGGTCCAAATTAAATTTATGAAGATTTTCCAGAAAGGCCAAGGACTGTACTTTCGGTGGTCCAAGTTTTAGACTCAGAATATGAAACAGTGACACGTGGAAGTCCGTACAACCTCGTTGTTCTGGACAGTCCTGTAACAGGTCACCTTGGGAAAATGATCATAAATCCCAATTGGTCAAACCAATTTTGATGAAACCTATTGTGTTGGAATAGGGCCATGTGAGGATACCTTAGTGCGAAGTTTCATATATAGAGGAGAAGTAATTTCAGAGATACTGTAGAAATAGTAACAAGCATTTCTGTAGAAGAAATTGGAAAACTAGGGCTTCCTGTTCCGGGAGCTTCCCTCTAATGTTTTCAGAAGAGGAGAACATTGGATAGAAAAATTTGAAGAGATCTATCTTTCTATCCAATCATATTTGAAATATTCCAAGTTTTGAAAATTATGGTTTCTCTGATAAACCCTAGATTAGCCAGCTCCGGAACCAGGACGAACACCTCAAATCGGTAAGATCTAATCTTTTGCCATTTGTATTTGAGGTTCTCATTTCAAAGTGATCTATCACATCAGATTTATGATAAGCTTGGTGAAGTTGAAAACTTCCAAGCATGGAAGCATATGATCTCCCTGAAGAAAATGAATTGGACACCTACATAAGTAGAGAGGTTCCAGTTCCAGAGGGAGATGAGGCTAAAAGCCTTTCACAAGAAGAACTCGGTCAAGGAAAAGAAGATTATTGTTGATTGAATCATGGATCACCTTATACCACAAGTGTCTTCCCTAAACACACCGAATATGCTTGATTCCTTGACCAAGATATTTGAAGGGAAGAACATAAATCAAAACATGACTTTGAGAATATAGTTGAAGAATGTGAAGATCCAGAATGCAGAGACCATACAGTCATACTTTACGGGGGTCTCTCAAATTAGAGAAAAAATTGAAGTGGTAAAAGGAGAAGTGGAGAATGTAGAAGTGGTCATAAACACCTTGAATGGCCTCCCAGGATCATGGGATTCATTATTTCAAAGAATGTGTGCCAGAAGGAAGTGATTACTTTCAGCAAACTCTGGAAAGAAGAAGAAGCTCAACTCATAATAAGAGAAGAGAAGATGAGAGCAATTGAAGATCAAGCTCTCACCATCCAAAGAAGATCTCTCAAGCGATGAGGAATATGAAGAACTCAACTCTTGAAGAGCCTCTTATCCACCTTAGCATTTGGATAATAAATGATGTTATTATGAATGAAGAAGATGATGAAGTTGAAGGCTCAAGAAGGAGTCTACCCACAAAACAAATAAAGATAAGTATTCAATTGTCATCTCATAATATTGTTTTGTTATGCATTTGTTTATATTCAGTTGATGTATTACGTATGATAGAATGTTTGCATTAATGACAGTATACTACTAATATGCATGTGATGGGTAAGTAGCTCATGGTGCTATACAACTCTCAATTTCTACTTATATAGAATGAAACCTCTTTGTTGACATATTGTATTAGTGCACAATCTCAATGTTGTCCTAGAAGAAATGGAAGGCATCTAGAAATTTTTTGTGAGATATGGATGAATGTTGTATTGGCTACAGTAGTTGCATGATCATATATTTATGCATAAGAACTTGGCATTATGAATATTCCTTATGAAATGTTTCTAACCATACAAATGCATTTGACTTGTAGGAAAGATCACATACATAATCGCCTACAAGAAAATAAGAATGGGACTTGTTCCGAAGAGCAAGTAACGAGAGTTCAAGATGAAAAATAATATGACAAATGTAGTGACATCATTGATGCAGAACCTTCCAAGAAGAAAGGGAAGACCAGATCAAGAAGAATGATGTCTAGCATGCAGTATCAATACATGAAGGGAATTTCGTAGTTCCATCATGTAGTAGATGGAAATGTCGTAGGATACAAGGAAATATTGGAAGATACATTTGTAACCGGTGGGAGTTGAGACACATCACAGGAAAAATCATGTGTGCAAATGAAAGAAGACCTTGTACGAGTTTAGAAGACACCCATGGGATAACACATACATGATGAGCTTGATGAATATATGAACCTTTGCTACAAGGTTGTTAAAGGATGACAAGCTCACAGATGGGTATGAGAAGAACACTTTCAAATATAGAGGATCTTAGTATCCAATGATCCTAGATGGATACATAGAATATTAGTAGCAGAGGAAGCTACTTGTCACTCCAGTACAAAATGTTTCAGTGCATAGAGTACGGAAGACAGAGGGAGTATGATGCTTCAGAGGAAGTGACTGCAGAAGATCCTAAGGTTCAACATGGTATGATAGGATGGACAGATTACTGATGACTCTAGGCTTTACTTATAGTAAAGTGGATTCCAACCTTTACTTCAAGGTTGAATACGGAAGACCAGTGATGCTCATGTTATGTGTTGATGCACTATTTTCTAGGCATGTAGGTGTGGCAGAATGCGGATGGAATCTTCCTCGGACAAGGGATGTATGCAATAGAGATCCTGAAGAGGTTTAGGATGATGGAATGCAAGTCCATGACCACACCTATGGAATCAAACCTGAAGCTATTGAGTGTTTCTTCATTAGAGTCCATTGATGCCATAATGTATCGTCAGATGATTTGTTCATTGGTGTACCTAATGGATACAAGACCCTATATTTTCTTTGATGTGAACACATTGAGACATGTTCACTTGATGGTTGCAAAATGTACAATTGATTATGGGCTCAAGTATGATACGAATCAAAAGATTAACATGGAAGGTTATGTTGATTCAGATTAGGGAGGAAGTGCACTTCAGGGTGTTGCTTTAGTATGGGATCATGTGTGACCTCTTGGTTTAGCAGGAAGCAATCCTGTGTGGCACTGAGTACAGCTGAAGTAGAGTATGTCGCAGCTTGTTCAACTAGTTATGTGGCAGTATGGCTACGGAAGCTACTGTCTGATTTATTTTATCTCTAGCTGGATGCTACTTGTATACATTGTGACAACCATAGTTGCATAAAGTTGTCAAAAAATCCAGTGTTCCATGACAAGTCGAAGCATATCGAGATCAAGTATCACTATATCATGGATATGGTGCAGAGGAGAGCAGTGAATCTCCAGTATGTTGCGACGGAGGAACAGATAGCTGATGTGTTGACAAAGCCATTGGCTAGGGTGAAGTTCGAGTACTTTAGGGAGAAGCTTGGTGTTCTCTAGGTCCAGGTTTCCTCCAAAGGGAAATGATGAGATCTAGAGCCATTCTGACAAGGTGAGAGAATTGGCTCCTTCCATGGTCAGATGTAAGGACTAAGCCATTCTATCATGGTGAGAGGATTGGTTCCTTCCATGTCAGATATGAGTGCTAAGCCATTCTGATATGACTATAGGATTGGTTCCTACATGGTCAGATATACGTGTTGAATGCCATTATTGGAATGAAGGCACCTGTTAAGTTACTAGGAATACTCAGTCTAGGACTAAGATCCATTCTGATGAGTAGGTCAGATGTAAGGGCTGAGCCATTCTATCATGGTGAAATTATTTGGTTCCTTCCATGTCAGATGTGAATGTTGATCCATTTTGATGTGACTATAGGATTGGTTCCTAAATGATCAGAAGTAAGCACTGAAAGCCATTCTGGGAATGGAGGCGCCTGGTCAGTTACCAGGTAGCTTAGTCTAGGACTGGGGGCCATTCTTATATGACTATAGGATTGGTTCCTACAAGATCAGATGTGAGTGCACACCCTTCTTGTCAAATGCCCCAATTTTGCAAAATAATATTATCTTATTTTGATTTTATTCCAAGACATTATGTTAAATTTAATGATAAGTTGTAAATGATGACTCAGCAGAGTCAAGGATATTGAATGTAATTATGAATATTTTAATTTTAAATAAATAAAAGTGGAGACAACAGCTTGGGAGAGCTGTTAAAAAGAGTGTTACTAGTCAAGTTGGTGGAGGAGACTAGGTGGAGAGCAAATAGACAAGTGGCAACATCCTCAAACACCTCCAATTTTGCAGGTGGAAACCTCCCTACATTCGGGGTCATGATCCCCCAAGAAAGTGAGATCAGAGCAGGTGGCTCAATTAATGACAACTAAACCAAAAAGACCTAGGCAGTATTAATAAAAAATCCCATTGAAGAGAGCTAAGGCTGCTCATTCTAGGAGAAGCATCATTCAGGTGAATGTGCTTCAAGGAATTCATGGGGAAGGGACATTTTGTGGAAGGTGTTTGAGGGGTAAACTACAGGAAGTGATCTAGTACATCTTCCTAGATGAAATATCTTGCTACAGTGTGCAGAGTTGGTATCGAGACATTGGACTAGTACTTTGTTGTTTTCTCCACCTAGTCCCAACCAAGGAGACCAGGAACAGGCTTGAGGGTCCTGAGAAGTCGCTATTTGAGCACTCTCCAGGAGTTGGTAGGGAGCAACGGCCTCCCAACACTATTGTCATCAAGCTTTAAAAACATGTTCTACTATCTTTTAATTTTTATGTTAAATTTTTTATCTATGTATGAGCAAATAATGAATGATTTATATGTTACATAATGAACTGTTAAGATTGAAATATCTTAGTTGTTTTAAATGCTGAATCTATTCTTTGATGAAAAATAATCCTACCTGTGTTTTTCCCCATCTGGAGTAAACTAGATCGTACTCTAGCACATGTAGTGTGTTTACAATGAATGAAGTATGATAGGAATATGAAATGAATAGAGTACTTATGTTTTTCAGAGTATTGAAATCTTTTATTTTAGTATATAGTTGCTTCTAGAAAGAATATTAATCTATTTAGTAGGGTTGTTGTTAGAATCAAACTGTGTATTAAGAAGTTTTAGAAAAAGAACAGGATCATATTATTTTACTAATAGCAGTATGTTCAAGTATGTAATTCATTCTTCTAGACAGTACCTTCTTTTATAAACTATACATCTACACTGAAACAAAATAGAAATATCAGTTGAATTCTTATTATTATGTTAAGTAAAGATATAAATATAATTCTGTTAGTTTATTTATTTTCCTAATAATAATAATAGTTATTTTACCTACAACTATCTAAATTCTAAGTAAGGTTTGGTAACCTAATTAAATTCTGAAGATAAACTAATTTGAGATAAGGAATATAATAAATAAGAACTTAATAACTCTTACAGTATTCTTTCTCTCAGAGTTAAAGTAACTAAAAGATAGTAGTAACCTATGTATAAAATATTATTAATAAGGAACTGTCTTTACACACTTACAAACAAATTATATGTAAAGGAGTATTGACAGGTATGAAAGTTCTTATTTCTTTCACCAAGCTTGCAAAAATAATCTTATTAAATAAACTCAACTATTATAGACTGTTCTCAGTCTTAATTAATAATATATATAAATGCAAATATAAACTTAAGAGAATATAATATTCACAGATAATAATATTATTATTAACAATAAACAATAATGTCTATAAATTAGTAATTCTTTTAAACAAACTAAAGAAATCTTGTGACAGTAATCGAATTAACAAAAGAGCAATGCAGAAATCATCATTATAAAAGTTAAATAGGATAAACCCTAGCTCATATTTCTAAGCATAATCTAGTTGTATTCTTGTATACATTAGTAACCAAGGTTAACTATAAGTTAGTTCTTTTAAACTATTCAAGAACCAACTAAATACATTACTGAACAACATATATAAAATGTACTTATAAAAGAAACTGTGTCTTTTCATTTTATTAATAGTATGTATATATAAAAGTAAATGACAGGGTTAAAACCCTTATAATTATTACATTTACAAATATCAAAACATTGAAGTAATAAACCAAATTTATTTAAATTATGTAACCATTAAGTAACCAGGTTAATATAAATTACTCACGGTCCTTTAAGGACAAATAGAAAGACTGTGTAATTATTATAAACTGGAATAATCTATTTCAAAACGAGGGTTTCCACAAGATAAACCCTAATTCATAACTCTAAATAAAAACAAGCAAGAATTTAATTACAACTGTAAGTATCAATCTTAAAAACTTTAATTATAAACCCTTGCAAAGCATTTAAACAAAGTACAAAAACTTGACTTACAGTCAAGAAGGGTAAAAAACCTGAATTTTTACACAGAGCTTAATATAAAAAATTTGTTAAACCAAACAAGTTTGAAGACAGAACTGTCTTTACAAGATCTATTATTTTAAACATGCTGTAAAGCCAAACATCAAACAAAATACATTGCTCAGTTAAACTGAGTCTACCCATTAACCAGCGAGGGTTTGATACTAGGTATTACTATAAACAACCTGTAAAAACAAACAACATAACTCATGGCGAGACGAGGAAGGTTTCTGCAAAACCCTGGGTGATTCCTTTGACCACCCTGTTACAAGTAGGGTGAAAACCCAACATATGGACCGCGGGTCTTACCTGAACTGAGCCATGAGCCACGACAGTCGCTGGTTGACAACTTACTTTATCCACCATGAAATTTTACAGTGGCGAGCACCTACAAGGAGTGTGAAAGACCACTGTCAATAAAAAAATATCCATTTAAACCACGATAACAGCAAAGCTCTTGCAGCAAAGAAAATGAACTCTAAATTTATTATTTACCTGTCAGTGGAAAAAAACGAACATTTTCGTAGAAGCATTGTCACCTACATGCTTTTCCAAGCTAAAAGAATCAACATCCTACAAGTGTAACCCTCATGCAAAGGTGAGCCACAAGCATAGAAAAAGGTAAGTGAAGTAGACAGTAAGCCACGAGGACAACGAAAGGAAGATTAGATAGACAGCAGGCCAAGAGCAATGATCATCTCCACAAGTTGCAAAGTGAGAACCCAACCATTGAGAATGGATTTTAAAACCACACACTAGTGACAAATGAAACACTGAACTAAGACTGAAGACAACTAGATAAAGGAGGACCGACAGCCGCCATGGAAGCCAAGCAGAGCAGCCTCAAGGGCCGGCGCGAACTGCAGGAAAGAAATGATAAGGGTTAGGGTTATGGTAGTGTTTTATATCTTCCACTCTTGGTCAGGAAACGACCATGTGGTCAGTAAATCAAAACCATGCAAGGGATCGTTCCCTATAGTGCCTACATAAATCGAAATCCAATTATTTAATCATTGGGAACGAGGGGAAAAAACTATAATATAACCAAATTATTGCTTATCATTCATCACGACGCTCATCATATGAGATACTAGGTCATGGTTAGAACATCAAAATTGTGTTTACGTTGACCTAGCAAGGAAGTTTCACTTTTAAAAACCTTGGTTAACGCCGATATAGTTCATGCATAATACCCACTCTATTCATTAACCATACAACTTATATATCATAACATCACAAATGCGATTTGGATAGTTGCATTTCCTTTCTCTAAACGTTGTCTTTATTATAGATAGAAATCAAATATATTATGTCTTTACTATAGATAAGAGATCAAATGTTTTATGGGATAATTCATGCTAATCAATGAACAACTATAATTTTCCTTTGTAAAAGGACTATAGTTTATACATGGTAAATCTCTTTTAATAACAACATTACAAGTCATAACTTTTATAATTGGCATAATGTAATAGTTTAGAGAATCATAAACTCTAAATTTAAATATGTTTATGATCATAAACTAATTATAGAATGAATGTCTATTAATAAAAAAGAGTGTGCATGTTCATAAGTCACATAAGAACTAATAACTCAAATGATAGTAGGACTATGAAGTAGACAAAAACGTATTGTAAGAACACTTTTATGAAATTCTGTTACTTAGACCAAAGCGACGATACTTTGATGAATTTTGGTTGTGACTTGTTAGAATAATCCGTCAGGATTATTGTAAATAAATAAAATAGGAATATGAATAGATAGGAAGCTAAACCAGCTGAGCGGAAGGTGAAACCCAACCGCCAGGAGATTTGTATAAGTATAGGCTTTTGCATTGGAATAAATAATCGAATCGGGAGTTATACCAACAAGTGGTATCAGAGCAGGTTGTCTGCCATAACTCCTGCTGCATTTTCTGCGCCCTCCTGGCTGCCAGACTGCCTGCCAGTCTGTCCCTGCGTGCATTCATTATGTGCGTTTATGTTAAGGTGATTCTCTGCTGCAAACCCTAATTCTTCCACGCTGTAAGTTTCTGTTACGGTGGTTTATGCTGCAGCGTGTTGATTTGGAGAATGCGTAAGTCCTGGTGCGTGGTGTTGAGAGTAAAGTTTATGCTGCGTGACTACTCCGTTGAAGACTGCTGGGGAGGCGTGATACATCTGCTGCGTGGAGACCGTGATACATCTGCTGCGTGGAGGCATGATACATTTGCTGCGTGTCTGATACAATTTATTGCGGACTGCTGGTATCATTTATATGCTGCAACGATACATTTGCTGCGTGATACATTTGCTGCGTGGAGACTGTGATACATTTGCTGCGTGATACATTTGTTGCGTGGAGGCGTGATACAATACTGCATTGAAACTGCGATCTGCCAGAGGCTGAGCGTGGAGATAATATACATGCTCTTGGAGATTATATAACTTGGTGCGTGGAGTTGATGTTGCGTGGAGACTGATCGTGTCTGGTTCCTTTGTAAATCGGTTTATTGCTGGTTTATTGCTGGTATCGTGATATACTGATATTGCTGGTTATTTATTGCTGATATAATTTACTTCAAATTACTGCTAACCCTAATACGCTCCCATACATTTGCGTGGAGACTGTTGGTATATATACCTAACATCTGATATATACAATAAGAAATCAGGTATATATCTGCAGACTGGCTGCGTGTTGATTGACTGTTGGTATATAGTCACAATAAATCCAAGTATATATATATGCTGAAA
>LPNX011086508.1:141211-159138 GCA_001517045.1 Pseudotsuga menziesii | reverse complement strand
AAAAATTTCAAATATCCAAAAAATTCAAGTGCAAGCATGACTACAACACACCAATGTTATGAAGAAATGTGAATTTAGAGAGGCTGAATGATAAAAAAAAATAAAAAACCATCACCCGATTTAAAAGGAATAAGAAGAAAGCTTGTTATTTGAAGTGATAATGCATGTCATAAGCTTAGATTTTGAAAAAATATTAAGTGAATAGAAATATTTTCATCCTCTATATTTTAGTTTCTTACATCTTGAAATAGAACTCCAATGTAGTTAAACCCACACCAAGGTCAACCTAAACATTAACATTAGAGCATGATGACTATGGAAATAATATATCTTTTTGCACCTTCAAATGTTCACAAAAATTTCAACTGGTGATATAACGTTAATAAAGATCCTCAATGAACTTGGAATCCACTAGCAACACAAAAAAGAATGATCCAGTAATAGTTTCTTTGATATCAGAATCTTCAAAACTTCTAGCAACAATATTTTTTGAAGGATTTCAATTTAACTTTATACTATCTTAAATTATCATAATGTATTAGCTTTTAATATCATATGAATATAAATTCCATATCATAATTTATTAGTTTTTAATATCATATAAATATAAATTCCATTATTTTATAATTAATTGACCTTATAAATAATTTAATATAATATATTATTCATACATCTACCAAAACTAAAATCGATTATAACTTTATTACTAAATAATATTTCCTTTCTCTTTCAATATGATCGTGGTGGGTTGGTTTTCATGTGGAGTGAATGAATTTATATAAAATAATAATAATAAAAACAATAGAAATACACATTTTTTTTTATTTGTATACATATGAATGTCCCTTTTAATTATAGTTTCATGAACACCTAGGCTTTAAGATTATAAGTAAAAAAAAGAAAGTTTCAAAAATATGGTACGAGGTTATTGGTAATCAACATAATAAACATTACTGTATTGGAAGGCACATACAGTAAGGACTAAAAACGCTGATTAGGGATATTCACAACAAATGGCAGACTGCATGGACGACGGATCAGGGATCTTCACACATGGACGTCCGGTGATAGCAAGTGGAGTATGTCGTGGGCACTGCCTTTACCCATCACTGGTATATATCAATCGAGAGGCTTGGTTAGCGAGCTGATTTTTTCTTGCATTTTCAGTTGGAGAGAATGCTGAGCTTGGTGATCAATTTCCTTACAGGGTTGTAGTGTATTCGATAAGGTTTCTGGCTCGACTATGTCTGTTTTCTTCTTGATGTGTTGAATTCCTGAAATTTGTTCCAGCATTACAGCCATTTTTGTCCAAGCTATGGAGTGTTTGTTTTTGTTGAATCCTGCATCAATCTGAACTCGTTTTAAAGTGTTCTTTCCCGATTTGGGTGCTTCTTTATATCTTTCTTCAAGCTTTGGCGAAATTCTCGCCATCCTTTCACTCATTCTTGTTTTTGTTGAATCCTGCATCAATCTCAACTCGTTTTAAAGTGTTCTTGCCCGATTTGGTCGCTTCTTTATATCTTTCTTCAAGCTTTGGTGAAATTCTCGCCATCCTTTCACTCATTCTGTAGCATCTTGACCACTTTGGAGGTTATTCTACTGCTTTAACCATTTTTTTCGCAAATACGGACAATTGTCCATTATATATAGCACGAATTTACTTATTTCTTTACCTGCATGTGTAAATGACGGGTTCCTTTTTACTCTGTCATGTTTTATACAGTTCACGCATTGCAATTTGTCATGTTTTATACAATTCACGTAGTGCAATTCGAATTGGGACATATTTTAATGCCTTGAAAAGACACTCATGAGATTTTCGTCGATATGGCAGTGATTTTGTGGTCTCAGCAAGACATCAATTAGGACACTTTAACGAAGTAAGTTTTGAATGTTTTTGTGATAATATGTCGTTATGTGTCAATCCTTCTACATCATGTTTTTAACTATCGCCATTAGATTTTGTTCTTCCCACGAGAACACTCTGTTCAAGGGGTTTGGGACTTAGGTAGGTTAGTCGGCCTTTTAACAGCTAGACGGCAGTTCCAGACTGTCTCTTCCACACTCTGCTTCCTTCTTGCTTGCCTTCTCTTGCGATATTCATGAAGGCAAAATGCCAAAACGGACAAGAAAGCTTTCAAGGTTAAACTACATTGTGAGATGTTTAGGCTTCAATCTTATTTCAAAAAATCCAAAAGAAATAGATTATGAGTGGGTACATGCAGTTTATAGTGCAAAGTTGTTCTTAGCTTTTTATTCCAACATTGATTCTGTCTGTTTTAGTCACGTTTTAGTTTGTCGAAAATGGTTTATGGGTGAAGCCCTATTTAAGGTTCAGTCCATCAATACTTAAACTGGGCTGTCAAACTAGCTAAATGATTTCAATTGCAAACTAGAAAGCCAAAACTACTTACCTCTTAAGATGTTGGTTTGTCGTTCGAAATTCCACCGAAACTTCACGATTGCCCACTAGTTTTGCTTTGTCTATTAAGACACCGGGTATGTTGAATATGATAAACCTAAACATTTCGACTACCATGTTAGAAAAAGTTGAAAATATCTTTGCTAGTTCTGGCAATGTGCTGTATATTTTCTTGATTAGAACCTCTGAGACTGATTCTCCGTTTATCAATGCTATCGAGTTGAGGACCCTCCAAAAGGGCATGTATCAACTCGCTATGCCATGAACAATGTTGAGCTTACAAACAAGAGTTGATATTGGTTCAAATTCGTCGGTCAGGTGATCATTCTGAATGATATAAAATGCTTTACGCAGTAAACTCTCAGCTAGTAGTTGTGTTGAAATTCATTGCAATTCATTTGCTTATGTATTTCCAAAAACTGTATGTCTATTTGAATAGTGGGGAGAGACTATGGAAGTCATAACAATTCGAGCTTAGTTCTCACTTCTTACATCTCAGATTTTTGTGTTTTCGTTGTAATTCTTAAAAGTTCGAACCATGATATGTGAAGCAGTATTTCAATGCATTACTCTTGTGTCGTTGCGCTATGTTAATAAGTGAGCTAAATCATTTTTAATGATGAATCTACGCAGATATCCTCTTGACAAGTTCGACCGAATTTGGGAATCAGATACACGTATAGAGACAAGAAATGATTATTACATTGTACATAATGTAAGTTTTTTTTAATTTCAGTTTCTTGGTTGTAATACATTTAGGGTTAAGAATAATACAATGTGTATAAATTTTATATAAAATTCTAACTGTATTAATCTGAATGAATGGTTTGTTTTTTTAGTAATTCTTCCCCGTTAGTTGTGATTCCTGCTCTGCGTACAGTCGGCAATATTGTCAGTGGTGATGACTTGCAAACACAGGTTTTACTTCAGACACGTTTTTCATACTTCTTAGTAATTCAATAATACATTTTTCATATCATCTTTGCTTTGATTTAATCATTGAAAGAGAACGCCTATGCAAAAGTTCAAGTTCAAATCTAGCGGATCTACTTTTTAAAATATTTTTAGCTTATGTTTTCTGGTTTGCAGGTTGTTATCAACAATCAAGCTCTTCCTCGTATCTTGAATCTTCTCACAGCTGACCAGACAAAAAAATACATTGTAAGAGAAGCATGTTGGACAATCTCCAATATTGCTGCAGGGACCAAAGAGCAAATTCAGGTGGAAATGGTTTCGGATTTATATCTTTCTACAAGTGTCACACCTTGTGTGTAACATAACTTGAGCATTTTGTTTTAATTCATTGCAGGCTGTCATTGATGCCCAAATATTTCCCTCAATTTTATCGCTTCTCTCGAACGCTGAATTCAACATAAAGAAAGAGGCACTGTGGGCAATTGCAAATGCAACTTCTCGTGGAACTGACGAACAGAAAAAGTATGAAGCTTTTCTTTCTTTTCATGTTTAGTTTTCAAGATGCATATTTTATTATGATGAGAGGTCGATAACATGAGGTATTTTCTCTTACAGATACCTTGCCATTCAAGGTTGCATTAAGCCACTTTGTGATTTGCTAGCCTGCCAGGATCCAGCGATTATAAATATCTACCTTGAAGGTTTAGAAAACATATTGAGAATTGGCGAGGCTGAAAAGAATGCAGGCCTCACAGATGCTAATGTATATGTGAACCAAATTGACGATGCTGGCAGTTTGGATAAGATTGAGGACTTGCAGTCTCATGAAAACATACAGATCTATGAAAAAACAGTTCAAATCGTTGTGAATTATTTAGCCGATGATGACGAGGATGAAATGGAGTATTTAGCTGACGATGAAATGGTAGCAACATTTGATCCAGCTCAGACTGCTTTTGATTTTTGTTGCTTTGTGATTGGTGATTGAGAAGCTGCCAAAGGATTGAGATTCAGCAGCTAGCTGACTTTGCCCAGGTCTCATGGCCCGAGGTCTGAAAAAACCAGAACAGTTGGCTCCGATGGTGCCACTTGGCAATGGGATATAATTTTGATTTTTTTAATTTTATTATTATGACGTCATGTTGCCACATGTCAACTCAAATCCAGATACCAAATTCCAAAGTTTACATCATCTTCTATCCACCAATCAGCTGTTTACAAAAATAGGTTTTTAACAAAATTAAAAAAAATATTTTACAAATCCCTAAGTCATACTTTGCAAAACAGGTTTTAATTCTTTATACCTGCATCAAAAGACACCAAAGTCAAAAGAGTTTGACTTGCAATCGATTACAATATACCTGCTGTGGCAGGTATAAAAAACACAACATTGAACAAACTCACCTACTCAATTGTGTGGGTTGGTATAGTGGAGGGACCATAACTGTATCGAGAATCACATCTTTTCTTATTTGCAAGAAAAATATTAAAATATGTCTTGGAACTATCTAAGGTAGGACTGAAAAAATGTCCATGTAAAACTTTATTTTTGTTTCCTTTTTAATAAAATCAAAATATCATAATTCAAAAAAATAAAAATAGTAACTAAAGAATAAAAATAAAAATAAAATAAATACTAATTTAGTTTAAAAGAACATCTTAGATGTTACTACAACATATAAAATCTATCTTAAATAAAAATGATGACAAAATGTTAATTTTTATTTAAGACAAAATGTTAATTTTGTGGCTTAAACACCCCATCTTGGACTAGTGCTGTGTCTCTATAGAAAGTGAACCCTATCCTTGTTTGTGTGTGAGTCTACTGCTGCGTCAATGGGATTGTTGATTGGAGCTTATTGACTATAAATACTATTGTTGCTTAGCGAATTCCCTCTGTTGGATTTTGAAATCACTCTCTATCGTGGAGTTGAAATGTATGTCTGCATAGAAACATTTTGCATTAAGTCGTAAACCCTAGCATTTTTTTCGGGCTATCTCTCGTTGAAGATCGTAGTTACAATTTGCTCTGAATGGCATAGTGACAGTGGTTATATGCTCTTTAGACTGAGTATTATTTGATACTGCTTGATGTGAAGACGACTTTATTGCGAGCGTGGGCTCTCTCAAAATGGTGCATGCTATCACACCAAATTAGAGGCTGTGACTCGTTATTGATTTATTCAAATGTTGATTAAAGAGTTGGGTGATATCTTAGGAGTTGAACCTTGAAGACTGCGACTTCATTTCACTAATTGTACTGCGTGGATCAAACCTGGTATTATTTTATCCTTTAAATTGTTGCTGCTACCTAGTGTTAAAGATTATCTCTCTGACCGACCGCGTAAAGATTATCGTTTATGCTCTCCCTCTCCAAAACAACTGAAACATGAGTGCTATGTTGCAACCATTTGGGATCAAATTGTCAGCTGCCCATTGCCTCATGTTGGTAACTGTTTCATATTTATACAAAGCTATGTCGAGCATCCAGACTGGTGCATAGTCCCTTGAAGTGGAGTTGGTGCATTGGGTGAATTCTAATGCGTGAATACTACTACATTCATGATGTTGTGTTGAGACTCCACAATGGAGACAAGAGTGAAGAATCCATTGGTATCAGCTACCACAGAAAGAAGTAGACATTCAAATGATGTGTACAGTAGATGTTTATTTTGAGTGGAACATTACATTTACAAGAGATGCTCAGAGTACATATTTATCTTCAACTTGGGAAAGACTTTGGAAAAGATGCAAAATGCTTCGAAAATAATTGTTGCAATAGAGAACTCTGGAGATATAATTATGCAATTTGCAAGGGTAACAGTTATGAAATTCAATTTATTGAAGTTTGTGCGATTGCTGGAAGCACAGTCCTGGAACATTTACAATTCACTTTATGTTGGAAAATGTAATTATTCGCAGATCTCGGCTGACTCTGTGAGAGTCTGTACAAGTCAAGATCTTGTCTGTCAGTCTGACAAGAGGGAAGAGTCCACGATTCCGCAATGTAAACCAGTCGAATTTATCAGTTGGCCCATGTAGAAGCAATCTTCAGGTTGCCTATAAATAGAATAAGCAAATTGTAAATCAATTTACAGACACAAGAGACAATATACACCGAAGGAACTCAAGGTGAGAAAAGAGAAGTCGAAGCTCAAGCTTCTGTGTATGCGATTTAGTCAAAGAGTTGAAGCTCTGTTGTAATACTTTGTTATTCCCGCATAGTTAAATATATGAAATAGTTTATGGTTGAATGCATGATTATTTGGCCGCACATATTTCTAGATTTACTTCTGTAAATGTCTTTTACAATTACTATTAAGTGAAAGATAAAAAAAACCCATAAATTTCTCACCCCGTGAAAGTTCTAGGTTTTACGATACATTGGTCAACTCAAGTCTTCCTACATATTTTGGCATATGTTTTATAAGTTATTTGGATTTGTAAATGTGTCTATTTTACTTCATCTTACTCATAGGTGAAAAGCATTTGTAATTTCTTATTTAGACTAAGAAACATACTCTGTAGATTTCGACCAAAGTGAACCGACTTGAGTGGTCGGTTGAGTCAGCACTGAGATGAGTCGACTTGATCGAAGAGAAGAAGTCAGTCAACTTGGTTGAAGAGAAGAAGTCAGTCGACTTGGTCGAAGAGAAGAATTCAGTGGACTTGGTTGAATAGGTCAGTCGACTTGGTCAAAGTGAGCCGACTTGGTTGAAGTGACAAGTGGTCGAGATAAAATCAGTCAATAGAACTGACAAGTAAGTCTAAGTAAATTTAGTCGAGAAGAAAGACCTACTAAAATTTATAAACTTGTCTAGTCGGGAGATAGACAAGTTTCACCGACAAGGAAAAAGAAAAAGTGGTCGGCGTGAAAAGTGAAAATTAAATTTTAATATCCACTGAGCCCCAAACTCAAGTTTGGTTGGCTTGGTTTTGGCTAACTGGTATCAGAGCAAGGTTTTATATCAAAGCAAGATTTATATCAGCCCAAGATTTAGGAAATAAATCTTGTCTTAAAAGGTGGAAATTAATTTTCTAAGGAAAGTTAATTAAAAATTAAAATGGCTTCCACTTCTGGTTCATTGCAAACTCCAATTTTTACAGGAAAGAATTATGAATATTGGTATTTAACAATGAAGGCTTTATTTAGAGGTCAAGACCTCTTGGAGATAGTCCAGCATGGTTATGCAGAACCAGCAAACATGACAGCATATAACAATCTCACACAGGCTGAGAAAGATGTCTTGAGAGAACAGAGGAAGAAAGATGGAAAAGCTCTATTTTTCATACAGCAAGCTATGCATGTGATCCAGTGGATTATTCATCTTCAAATTACACTCATCCAATATGGTACAATGGTATTTAATCTATGGTTCAAAGAACATAACATATGTTTTAACTCATATATAGTGCGACAGACATATCACACTTGCTGTGACATACGTCGCACCTGCTGCAACATACATATCACCTTTGTTGTGACAGACATATCACACCTGCTGCGACATACGTCACACCTGCTGCGACATACGTCGCACCTACTGTGACAGACATATCGCACTGGCTGCGACATACATATCGCCTTTGCTGTGACAGACATATCACACTTGCTGCGACATTGTGAAGATAGTGATGACATCAAATGATTACATTACGTGTGACGCTATGGTATGGTGCAACATATGTGCATAACGGTCATTGCAACGTGTTGTGAGTCAACATATGTGCATGGAGTTGGTTGCAATGTTTCGAGAATATGGAACGTCGTGGTACCATAATGCTTGGGTAGAGATTTGGCCAAATTGCATGGTTCAGTTTTAGCATATGATTGTAACGTTGATAAAGAAGAGAACAGTTGTGGTCCGTTATGGCTCTTCTCGCTAAGTGCTTAAATAGAGGATGTTGGCCATCGTTGGAGGGGGGGGGGAGAAACTCAGTTCGTTTAGAGTGTAGTACATCATTTCTCTGTTAGGTGAAGCTTGGAGAGTTTGCTGTAAAGTGTTCTGATGCTGTTACTATGGAAGTCGACATTCTCTGTCATACTTTGGCTTTCTTTGCCTTACGAAGGCTGATTGTAATTTCCAGAGAAAGGTCTTAAAGACTTTGTACAACATTCTGTTTACAGTTGCTAAAGTTGTTTCCAGAACCATTTTGTACCATTTTTAAGAGATTAATTGGATCGGTACCCATTGGAGAGGGACCCAGAGACGTAGCCCAGTGAAGGGGGTGAACTCCGTTATCAACTTCTGTTTTGTGACTCTCTGATTCTGTGTTTCTTTTATATCGGTTTATTAGTTTTGTTTTCCATCTATTTTCAGCATTTAATTTCTGTTAATGTTGTTCCATTAATTCACCTGCTGAACGCATTCTTTTTAATACAAACTTTTAATGCACACAAGTTGAGGTCCGACAAATCATGTTATGGTATTAGAGCAAGTTAACTGCTTGTGAAAGTTTGTGAATGCTTACCAGGTCCAGGTTAAAGCTTGGTGAAGGAGAATTAGTTGAAGTAGATGCTGAGATTGGCTCAAGGAGAACATTCTCAAGAACTGTGTCTTCTCCATGAGGGGAAGAAGAAGGACATACAGAACGAGAAAAACCTGTTATGTCAGAAATTGAGTTTCTGGAGGCTTTTATGAGCATGAAAGCCATGATGGAAATTCTACTCGATGAGTGAGTAGAAAGGAAGAAGAAAGAAGAAGGATCTTCATCCAGAGATACAGAAGTGACGAAGGAAGAAAAGGGTAAAGGAGTAGGAGGTGATGGTGATCCTCTTGATACTACTCAAACTTTCTCTTCTTCTCATGCTTATCATTCACATAATGCTAATGCAAATTCTAATATACCTTATTTCAAATTGGATGTTAAGTTTGAGTTACCGATTTATAATGGAGATTTAGATGCTGAAAAGTTAGGCAATTGGATCAAGCAGCTTGAAGTATATTGCAGGGTGCAGGGCATTAATGATGACCCTTCCAGGATTCAATTGGCCACATTGAGAATGAGTGGAATGGCTCTTACTTGGTGGGAGAGCAAGATTCAACAAGATCTTCTAAAGAATGGTAAAATTATTTCAGTTTGGAATGAATTCATTGAAGTATTAAGGAAGCAATTTTATCCTTTAGGCCATATTCAACAATTAACTATGGGTTGGTAAATGTTTAGACAAGCTAAAGGACAAAGCATTCAAGATTATACTCATGAATTCAGAAAGAGGGCTATTGCATTGAATGTTGCATTAGATACACAGGAAACTCTTCTTAAGTACATTGGTGGCATGCATTCTTATTTGAGACATACTTTGTTGATGTTTAACACCAGTAATTTGGATGATGTATGTGTTCAAGCTACCCATTTAGAAGCCAGGGGTAAGCATGCTAATGATACTTTTTTGAAGAAGTCATTTAAATTTGACAACAAATCGAAACGTCAAGATAAGGGGAAAAAAAAGATGGCTACTGTTAAGAAAGAGGGTGAAAATCCTACATGTTCCCATTGTCTAGAAGGGACATGATGTCTCTAAGTGTTGGAAACTTCATCCAGAGTTAAGGCCAAAGAAGTTCGGAGGAAACAAAGATAAAGGCAAAGCAAAATCTACTACAGTAGTTATTCAAGACTTGGGGTCCGACTCAAGTGATCGGAAACAAAGGTTACAGTTGTCAGAATCCATGGTAAGAATAAAAGTATCTCACTTCCCATTGATGCAAAATCAAGTTCTAGTGCAAGTACAAATCTGCCATCTACTTCTAAGCAAAATGATAAAAATAGAAGTGTATTGTTTCATGTTCGTGTCATTACAAATCACACAAAGATTGATACATTGTTTGATAGTGGTTCACAAGTAAATCTAATATCAGAAGAAGTGGTTAAGAAATTGCGTTTAGTTACTATGCCTCATGAAAAACCCTATCCTCTATGTTGGGTTACTAATGATACACGATTGCAAGTTACAAAAAAATGTGTATTGAAGTTTGCAATTACTGAAAAGTTCATAGATGAGGTAGAACTAGATGTAGTACCACTTGACATTTGTGGAATTGTGCTTGGGAGTCCATATTTGTATGACCAGAAAGCAGTCTTTTATAGAGAGAAAAATAAGTATCATCTTTTTAAAGATGGTGTGGACTATATTGTATGAGCACATAAGATAAGAACAAACCTAGCAATAGTTTCTGCAGGACAAATGAAGAGGCTGGTAAATGCTAGTAAGAATTTTGTGTTAATGATGGTTAAGGTGAAAAATGATGATATCTTTAAATATTTTGAAGAGTGTGACCCTAAGCATAAATCTGAACTGATTGAAATCATTTTTAAGTATGATGATTTGTTTCAAGATTTGAAAGGGTTACCACCAAAAAGAGAGATTCAGCATGAGATACATTTGCAGCAGGATGTGCCACTCCCGAACATAGCCATGTATCGGATGTTTGTAATGCAGAATGAGGAAATCAAGAAGTAGGTTCAGGAGCTAATTGAGAAGGGGGTCATCCGGCCCAGCACTTCTCCTTGTGGATCTCCTATATTCTTGGTTCCAAAGAAGGACTCCATGCACAACATGTTGCAATGACCATTATATCTGATCGGGACTCCCGGTTCTTGGGAGAATTCTGGTCAACTTTATGGGAGCTTATGGATGCTAAACTAAAGAAAAGTACATCATTTCATCCACAGACCGATGGGCAAACAGAGGTAGTGAACAGGACAGTGATTCAGCTGCTCAGAGGATATTGTAGTAAACATCCTAAACTTTGGGTTGAGCAGTTGCAGTATATACAGCATGCTTACAATCATGCAATTCATTCTTCCACGAAAAGATCTCATTTTGAAACTTGTTTTGGTTATCTACCAAAAACACCGATGGACTTCTCTTTTGGAAAAGATGCAGTGGATGGACATCATGATGCAGATAAAGCTTTAAAGTTCATTCAGAGAATCCAAGCAGTGCAGCAGGTAGTTCAAGAACAGTTGGAGAAGATCCAGGCAAAGTACAAATCCAGGCATGATAAGCATCGAGTTGATCATCAATTTCAAGTTGGTGATAGATTTTGGTTGCATATCACCAAAGAAAGGATGAAAGGTGAAGGTAAAAAGCTTAAACCTATCTGGTATGGTCCTTTTGAGATCTTGGAAAAGATCGGTGCTAATGCTTTTCGCTTGAATTTACCTCCATACATGCAAATTTATTCAGTTGTCAATGTTGAGAATCTTAAATTGTATGAGCCTCCTATGATCATGGATGAGGAAATTATCATGCTGATTCCTTCAGTTGATGATATGGCACCTGAATATATGAATGAGTTGCAGGATGATGTTATTCTTGACAGAAATGTAAGGACTTCACGAAGGGGGAATGATGAGTACCTTCGAGTGGGGCTTAAAGGCATGCATCCTAGCAAAGCAAGATGGATGGAGATTGGAAAAGTGAGGGAGTTGTACCCTCACTTACTTACAGAATGATTCAGGATTTTGGAGGTCCAAAATCTCTCCAATGGGGAGGAATGATATGGTGGATTATTCATCTTCAAATTACACTGATCCAATATGGTACAATGGTATTTAATCTATGGTTCAAAGAACATAACATATGTTTTAACTCATTTATAGTGTGACAGACATATCGCACTTGCTGCGACATACATCGCACCTGCTGCAACATACATATTTCCTTTACTGTGACAGACATATCACACTTGCTGCAACATACGTCGCACCCACTGCGACATACATCGCACCTGCTGCGATAGACATATCACACTGGCTGCGACATACATATCGCCTTTGCTGTGACAGACATATTGCACTTGCTGCGACATTGTGAAGATAGTGGTGACATAAAACGGTTACATTACGTGTGACGCTATGGTATGATGCAACATATGTGCATAATGGTCATTGCAACGTGTTGTGAGTCAACATATGTGCATGGAGTTGGTTGCAATGTTTCAGGAATATGGAACGTCGTGGAACCATAACGCTTGGGCAGCAATTTGGCCAAATTGCATGGTTCAGTTTTAGCATATGATTGTAACGTTGATAAAGAAGAGAACAGCTATGGTCCGTTATGGCTCCTCTCACTAAGTGCTTAAATAGAGGATGTTGACCACCATTGGAGGGGGGGGGAGAAAATCAGTTCGTTCAGAGCGCAGTACATTGTTTCTCTGTTAGGCGAAGCTCAGAGAGTTTGCTGTAAAGTGTTTCGATGCTGTTACTATGGAAGTCGACATTCTCTGTCATACTTTGGCTTTCTTTGCCTTACGAAGGCTGATTGTAATTTCCAGAGAAAGGTCTTAAATACTTTGTATAGCATTCTATTTACAATTGCTGAAGTTGTTTCCAGAACCATTTTGTACCATTTTTAAGAGATTAATTGGATCAGTACCCATTGGAGAGGGACCCGGAGACGTAGCCCAGTGAAGGGGGTGAACTCCATTATCAACTTCTGTTTTGTGACTCTCTGATTCTGTGTTTCTTTTATATCTATTTATCAGTTTTGTTTTCCATCTGTTTTCAGCATTTAATTTCTGTTAATGCTATTCCATTAATTCACCTATTGAACGCATTATTTTTAACACAAACTTTTAATGCACACAAGTTGAGGTCCAACGGATCAGCATGAAAGCATACTCCCAAGAATAGCAGCAGAAACTAATGCTAAGGAAGCATGGGATACATTGGAGACTTCCTATCAAGGTTTGGATAAGGTAAAGACATCCAAGCTGTAGATTCTGAGAAGATATTTTGAATCTCTGTCCATGAAATATTCAGAGAATGTAGACACATTCTACACCAGAGTTGTTGGGTTGATAAACCAATTGAAATCTCATGGAGAACCCATAGCAGACCAAAGGGTTGTTGAAAAAATTCTCAGAAGTCTTCCCCCAAGATTTGAAAACTTGGTTGTGACCTTAGAGGAACACACAAACATGACGACATTTACCATTGATGAGTTGCAAGCTTCACTCATCAATCATGAACACAGACTTAGTAGAACACAGACATCATTGGAAGGTGCATTTGCAGCACATTCATCCATAAGCCATGGTAGAGACAGGGGAAGAAACAATTTCAAAGGCAGAGAAAGAAGTTCTTCAAGAGGAGGATGAGGAAAAAGTCCTGCAAATGTCAGTGGCAAAGGAGATAACCAGAACCCAAGTCAGCCAAGTGGCCAGAGGTTTGATAAATAAAAAATTTAATGTCATTACTGTAAGAAGTTTGTTCATTATGCATATGAATGCAGGAAGAAGCAATATGACTAAGGAAGGAAAAGCCCAAGTCAATCAACCAGCACCAGCACTTCGACAAGTGCAATGTTAATGGCAACAACATCTCCACTTGAATGCAATGCTATTCAAGAAATTCCACATGACATATGGTACTTAGATTCAGGATGCAGCAACCACATGACTCGTAATTTAAATCTGTTTTCTAGTCTAGGCAATTCAGTTAAAACTGATGTTACACTTGGAAACATTGTCCAAGTTACTGTCTTAGGAAAAGGCACTGTTGATATTCTAACCAAACAGTGGGAGACTAAGTATATCCCTAATATCTATCATGTTGAATGTTTGAAACATAATTTGTTAAGCATTAGACAGTTGCTACAAAAAGGCTACAGAGTATACATGGAAGATGAACACTGTGTGATCAAAGACAAGCGTCCAAGCGACCAGCTAATAGAAAAAGTGCCAAATTGACAAGCAACTGCTTGTTTCCATTGAGGTAGTTCCTGACATAAAAGGGAAGACAAAGACAGGAGCTGCATTCAAGGCAGAAAGTGAAGAAACAGTCGAGCTCCTCGACAAGAGAGAAAATTGTAGCGCTAATTTGCAAGCTGCATTTAAGACAGAAGTTTAGGATGAATCCTACTTGTGGCATTTTAGATTTGGACATCTGAATTTTGGTGGGCTGAAGCTACTACACACAAATAACATGGTAAATGGATTACCATTGATCAACAGACCATAGAGGGTTTGTGAAGGATACATTTTTGGCAAGCAGCACAGAGAGACATTTCCAGTCAAAAAGTCCTATAGAGCATGCACACCACTTGAAATTGTGCACTCTGACATTAGTGGTCCAATGCAGACATCGTCCATTGGTGGTTGCAAGTATTTTATAACTTTAATAGATGATTACTCAAGAAATACAGGGGTGTATTTCTTGAAACATAAATCTGATGCATTTAGTTTTTTTTTGCAGTTCAAGGCACTCATGGAGAACCAGAGTGGACATCGCATCAAGATCTTAAGGACCGATAGAGGAGGTGAATATGTTTCAAATGAATTTTTGAATTTCTGTAAGACCCATGGCATACAAAAACAATTCATAGCACGGTATACACCTCAGCAGAACAGTATAGCCTAAAGAAATAACATAACCATCATGGAGATGGCTCATAGCATGTTGGCAGCCAAGCATTTTCCAAATGAGTATTGGGGTGAAGTAGTTGCAACTGTCGTATACATTATGAACCAGTGTCTGACAAAGAGTGTGAAGAACAAAGTTCGCCAAGAAGCATGGATAGGTATGAATCATAGTGTTTCCCATTTTAAAGTTTTTGGTTGTGTTGCATATGCTCATGTTCTAAACCAGCTGAGAAGGAAGCTAGACAAGAAGGGACATAAATGTATTTTTTTCGGCTATTCAAAAGACACAAAAGCATACAAGTTGTATGATCCTGTCACAAGGAAAGTGATAATCAGTCAAGATGTTCAATTTGTCGAGAATGAATCATGGGATGGAACTATCAACATTGTGTCAAACGTCGACAATGATAATATGGAAGAGGAAGTGGTTCAAATACCACATGTAAGTCAACCTGTCGAAGCACCGTCGACTCCCATGAAAACAAGACATGGTTCAGCACAAGGACCATCGACACAAGTAGCAACTCAAGCTACACTAACAAGTACACCAAGAGGACAACATACTCCATTAAGCATTTCGTCGAGGTCGAAATCAATAGAACTGGTGAAGACAAGAAGTCTGCGAGAGATATATGAAGCTGGTACACCTAATTCATTCTCTCTCTTTGCATTATTTTCCCCTATATATGATCCACTAACATTTGAAGAAGCTGTTGAAGAAGAAGTATGGGCACAAGCCATGGATGAAGAAATAGAATGCATTGAGAAAAAACAAACATGGGAACTGGTTGATGTACCAAAAGACAAAGATTTAATCAGTGTCAAATGGATTTACAAGACAAAGCAAGATGCTGATGGGAATGTGCAAAAGCACAAGGAAAGAATGGTAGAAAGAGGGTTCACATAGCAACCTAGCATCGACTTCAATGAAACATTTGCACCTGTTGCACGCATGGATACAGTCAGAACAGTTTTGGCCATTGCTGCTAAAAAAAAATGGCATGTTCATCAAATGGATGTCAAGTCGGCATTCTTAAATGGCTATCTAGAAGAGGAAGTATATGTGGAATAGCCACAAGAGTATGAAGTTCCAGGTTAAGAGCACAAAGTGTATAGGCTGAAAAAGGCATTATATGGTTTGAAGCAAGCTCCTAGAGCTTGGTACAGTCGGATTGATTCCTATCTCCCTGAAAATGGATTTTACAGAAGTGAAAGGGAACTGACCTTGTACACCAAAGTCGATGAGCAAGGTAAGATGTTAATTGTCTGCTTGTATGTACATAATTTAATATTTACTGGTGATTATGGCATAGCATATTTTAAAACAGTCATGGAAAGTGAATTCGAAATGGCTGATCTGGGGCTTATGAAGTTTTTTCTGGGAATTGAAGTTCAGCAGTCTGAAAGTGGTATTTTTATATCACAGTCTAAGTATGCAAGTGAAGTTTTAAAAATATTTAACATGTCTAATTGCAAGATAGCCCCAACACCAGTGATAACAGGTTTAAAATTGAGCAAGGATGATGATGGATCACCTGTCGATCCTACGTTGTTCAAAAGGCTTGTTGGTAGCCTTATGTATTTGACAGCAACAAGACTAGACATCATGTATGGAGTAAGTCTTATCTCAAGGTTCATGGAGTCACCAAAAGACTTACATTGGCAAGCAGGTAAAAGAATTTTGAGTTATGTAAGTTGCACAAAATACCTTGGTATTATGTATTCAACCTCAAAAAAATTTAAACTCATTGGTTACACTGACAGTGACAATGGAGGCACCATAGATGACAAGAAAAGAACATCTGGGTAGACATTTCATTTTGGTACAGGTGTTGTTTCATTGGCTTCAAAGAAACATCCCATAGTAACTCTATCTTCAGCTGAAGTAGAGTATGTTGCAGCAACAAGTGCTGCATGTCAAGCTATCTGGATGAGGAGAGTCTTAAAAGACTTGTCACAGAACCATCAAGAACTGAGAATAATCTTTTACAACAAACAATTCAGCCATAGCATTATCAAAGAATCATGTATTTCACAAGAGAACCAAGCACATCGACATAAGGTTTCATTTTATAAGAGAGTTGGTGAACGACAAGGAAATTTGTTTGGAATTTTGTAGGTATGAAGACCAACTTGCCGACATCTTTACAAAGCCATTGGCAAAGGATACTTTTCAGTATCTGTGTAGTTATCTTAGAATGACAAGTTCACCACAGTGAACTCTATCATAAACAGAGCATGTCTAAGCTCTGAAACATTTTGTAAATTTTTGTTTTAAAAATCCCCATCTACTCATAATTAAGGGGGAGTGTTGGAAAATGTAATTACTCCCAGATCTGTACTTGACTCTCAGCCAACTCTGTGAGAGTCTGTACAAGTCAAGATCTTGTCTATCAGTCTGACAAGAGGGAAGAGTCCATGATTCCGCAATGTAAACCAGTCGAATTTATTTCTGAAGCTAAGTTGTTAGGTTGATAGTTATTACAGTCTTTAATGGTGAGTCAGTCGGCCCATGTAGAAGCAATCTTCAGGTTTCCTATAAATAGAAGAAGCAAATTGTAAATCAGTTTACAGACATAAGAGACATATACACTAAAGGAACTCAGGGTGAGAAAAGGTCGGTGTTCTTTAGTGCACCATACATTTCTTTTTTTAATGGTTGAGAAATGAAAGAGATGTGGAAGAAACACTAATAGTGTCTTTTTTGAGTTGAGGAGTGATGATGGAATATAAATAAGAAAAAAATAGTAAAAATTACGTATTCTTGTTAAAATTTACATATTTGGAATCTGCAAAAAAAAATATATCTATTTCTAAAATCTCATAAAAAATAGAGGTGTGCAACATACTCAGATGAACGGTTAAACACGAGCATATTTAAAATTTGGATATAATGTTGAATTGGTGATGGTTTATCATACTCCAAGGCATAGGCATGTTGAATCCAAAGCAAATTCTGAAGCAGACACATAGGCATAATAATTCCATGCAAGCATGGGTTGAGGCTCGGACTTATCTTTTGGAGGGAATACATTTTTGAATTTAAACAAATCGTGTGCTCATTATAATGAACAATAACACGTGCACGTTGATAAAAATGGGAGTTTGTTTTTATGAATCACAATGTGCACGCATTTTAAACTACTACAATGATTTTTGTTTTGTAATTTATACCAATACTGAAATTATTTTATGTCACCCTGACTACTCCCCTCTTCCCC